>CM038681.1:11815143-11944044 GCA_021605205.1 Aegilops longissima
TTTAGAAATTCGGAGGCGTCATAATCTTCTTCATTCTGATTATCATCTGCTCATGATCATATCGAACATGGTCTGTTCTCCTCTCTCGTCGGTATTGTCTGCCATAGCTTTTATTTAACTAATTCAAAAGAAATATAAAACAATTTAGTATTCAAATTACATCGCCTCGAATAATACATATAATCTCAATACTTCGCCTAGAATAATAGATATAATCTCAATACATCATCTCAATAATATATAATATTGAATAGTACATCACTGGCTAGCTAATTAAAGATCGAATACTACAGAAGAATCTAGGACACTCATGTTCCTGCGTCATGGGCGGTGGACACACAAAGAGAAGGAACCTCACAGGATCATAGCTGAAGTGAGATCCTCAAGATACTGCCAGTATTGAGAACCTGCCGCCTCTAACGCAACCATGTAGCGATAGACGTGCTCGTCCTCCTCCCTGACACGGCGACGTACCTCCTCCGGCGGGGCCGGGTCCGTCCGCACCGAAACTGGCCCACGCGAACGCCACCAAACGAGATCAGGGTCGACGACGGGACCCGGGGCCGGGTTCCTCATCAAGCTGCGGGCCCCTCCAGGCAGCACCTCCCAGTGCCAGCCCGGCGGAGCCCAGTCCCGGACATGGGTCGGCTGGATGTCGTCGCAGACGGGTCGACGGTGAGGATGCGGGCCGGGCATCGTCGAGAACAAATACTAGCTATATGCCCGCAAAAAGTAATATTTTTTTAATGATTGGATTTTGATAACTAAAATTTCTAACATTTCTACTATTTGAAAAATCTATATACTATTTCATACTAATTAAGCATCTAACACTAAAAACAGAAAAAACAACTTCTATACATCCATTAAAAAACAGAAAAACAACATTATATAAAAAAATTCCATACTAATTAAACACTAATTATATCCATCTAACATGCATTCATACATATATACTAGTGAAAAAACAATAATCTAAAAAATCTAAACTAATTAAACATACAAAATATGTATATACTAATATATACATGCATTCATACATATATACGTGTATGTGTGTGTGTGTTCATCATGCTTGTGTGTGTGTGTATTGGCTCGGGGAGGGGTGGCGCCCATGGTGGCCGCCGGGGGCGAGGGAGAGGGGTTAGAGGGGGAGAGCACACAGCGGGGCGACGGCGACGGCGAGGCAACGGCGGGGCAGCGACGGGTCGGGCGTGACGTGCTGGGCGGCGACGCAGGGACGGCGCAAGGGCGGGACGGGGCGGCGACGGAGACGAGGGCGGCGACGGGACGGGCGGCGACGGCGACGGGACGGGGCGGCGACGGCGACGGGCGGCGGCGGGGGCGGGCGGCGAGAAGCGACGGGTCGGTGACGGCCGACGATCGGGGCGGCGGTTCAATGGGAAACAGAGGAAGAAACAGAGGAGAATGAAATTTTTCAAGTTGTATATAGAAGGCATTTTAGTACCGTTGGAGCCACCAACCGTACTAAAGGTCTGTTTTGGCCAGCCCAAGCGGCGGGAAGCGACCCCTTTAGTACTAGGTGGTGGCACAAACCGGTACTAAAGGCCTCACTGCCATCCCAAAGTTTAGTCCCACTCGCCGGGCGAAGGGCAGCCGACTGGTTTATAAACCCAGCCGCTGCTACCACTTCAACTCCTCAGACAGCAGGCTTGTCGGCCTAAACTCTGCGCTGCCCCTGTGAGTCTGCTGGGCCTTTAAGGCCTGTAATTACACATTGTGGCCTATCAGCCCATAGGGCAGCGCCTCAATTTTTTATAGTTTTTTCTTTTCTGCTTTATTTTTTCTATTTATTTTTATGTTGTTTTTGTATATTTTTTCTTTTCTGTTATATTTATTTTCTTCTATTTATTTGTGAGTAGTTTTCATCTAGTTTGCCAAAATTCACCATTTTCAGAGTTCATTTTGTAGTGATTTTCAATTTCACGGTCATTTTGTAAACGATTGAAAATAGCAAATATAATTTTTTTCTTTTCTGCTTTATTTTTTCTTCTATTTATTTCTGAGTAGTTTTTCTTTTCTGCTATATTTATTTTCTTCTATTTATTTTTGAGTAGTTTTTATATAGTTTTTTTCTTTTAGTGCAATTAGTTTTTGCCATAATGTAAGAAGTCCGAGTTGTAATAAGTTATTAAAATAAAAGAGGTGCAATTTAGTTAATTTGCTTCAAGCCTTTCGAATAGTAAACTGCACTGCGCATAGCTCCGCAGCAGTCTACCGTATTCTCAAGGCTTGAAGCTAAGCAACGTGAGAATTGATCCTCTTCTTCATCGCCTCGCACTCGTGGCTTATAAATCGCTCCTAGTCCCTCTCACTTCATGAGGTGGGACTAAAAACAGCTTACGCCTGGTTCATCCATGAACGGGTACTAAAGGTGCTCGTGGGGCCCCAGCCTTACTCGACATTAACCTCATTAGTACCGGTTCGTGGTACTAACAGCACTAAATGGTGATGGTGGGGCCATAGTTTGACCGGAGGCTGACACAGCCTCTTTAGGTACAAAAATTACAAACTTTCTGTTAGTGCCCGTAGTTTTCAAATTTGAATAGTTTAAATTTTGAATTATTTGAAATTAGTGTGAATTTGTTTGTTTGCACATAAAATTTCTTCGCTTCAAATGCCAAAACACATAACTACCCTAACTATTACAGAGATTCCCCTCTCGGTGCGTAAACACGAAGAAAGTGATGATAGCTAAGCCGATCACATCCCAGATCTTGGGTGTGAAACTTTTCTTCAAGTGTGTCCCTTTGCGCCAGAACCATGGAAAATCTTCATCATTTAACGGGATGCTCGGGTCAATATTCACTGTGAATGGAGCAATTTCATCAAACTTTTCATAATCTTCGACTTGTCTGTCTTGTCATCCACTCCCACGATGTTTCTCTTCCCAGAAAGAACTAGGTGCCACTTTGGCTCATCGTACGATGCATTCGCTTCCTTATCTTTTCTTTTTCTTGGCTTGGTAGACATGTCCTTCACATAGAAAACCTGTGCCACATCATTGGCTAGGACGAATGGTTCGTCTGCATACGCAAGATTGTTGAGATCCACTGTTGTCATTCCGTACCGCGGGTCTTCCGTTACCCCGCCTCGTGTCATATTGACCCATTTGCACCGAAACAAAGGGACCTTTAAACCACGTCGATAGTCAAGTTCCCATATGTCCTGTATATAACCATAATATGTTTCCTTTCCCGTCTTGGTTTCTGCATCAAAGCGGACACCACTGTTTTGGTTGGTGCTCTTCTTATCTTGGGCGATCGTAAAATGTATTACCATTTATCTCGCATCATTTGAAAGTCATTATATTCAAGATGGTAACTGGGACAGCAAGTACAGGTCATCTTCAATAGAGGTGTCATGCATGGTACGTGGTCTGCAACCAGCTGGTGAAACTCCTGGTTTGTTCACGGCAATCCAGTCATCGACCGCTCCCGGTGTTTGGAGCGTAGCAAATTCTTGTGTTCATCCATATACGGAGCCACCAAGGCGGAATTCTGTAGAACTGTGTAGTGTGCTTCAAGTGAGAGAATGTCCGTCCATACATATTATTTGTTCCTCCTAGCGTGCGTTTTTCCATCCAGTCTGCCCTTATGCCGCGATTCAGAACACCAATCGGCTTAAGGTCAGGAATAAAGTCAATACAAAACTCAATGACCTCCTCATTTTGATGGCCCTTGGAGATGCTTCCTTCGCCTAGCACGGTTATGAACATATTTCTTTAAGACTCCCATGAACCTCTCAAAGGGGAACATATTGTGTAGAAATACATGACCCAAAACGTTAATCTCTTCAAGATAGGTGAACTAGGACGCAAGGCCATGATGTTGAAGAAGGATGGTGGGAACACCAACTCGAAACTGTCAAGACATTGCACCAAATCATTCTGTAACCTTGGTATGATTTCTGGATCGACACCTTTCGAGAGATTGCATTAAGAAATGCACATAGCTTCACAATGGCTAATCGAACGCTTCCGTAGAAGCCCCTCAATGCAACCGAAGCAGTTGCGCCATAATCACGTGGCAGTCATGAGACTTTAGGTTCGGAACTTTTCTCTGCCATGTTTATTATTCCCTTTATATTCGACGAGAAGCCGACGGTACCTTAATATCGAGCAGGCATTCAAAGAAGATTTCCTCTCTTCTTTGGTAAGAGCGTAGCTTGCATGACCCGATATATGCCGCCTTCTCCGTGCATACATTGCTGGTCCTCCGCGCCTCGGTGTATCTTTTGTCTTCCCATACACGCCCAAGAAGCCAAGTAGGGTCACGCAAAGATTCTTCGCACACGCATCACGCCGATTGCGGAGCGGACCTCTAGGTCTTTCCAATATGGCAGGTCCCAAAATATAGATTTCTTCTTCCACATGGTGCGCGTCCGTCAGCGTCCTTTGGAACAAGTTGTCCACCAGACCCTTTCCAAATATCACCTTCAAATCCTTGACCATATCATGTACATCAGCACCAAGACGGTGGCGAGGCTTCGTCCGTGATCCGCCTCACCTTTGAAATGCTTGCCTTTCTTTCTTACGGATGCCTGCTCGGAAGAAATCGACGATGTCCTAGGTACACATTCTTCATACAACTATTCAAATATATATCGTCGGTATCATCCAAACAGTGCGTGCATCCGCTGTATCCCTTGTTTGTCTATCCCGAAGGTTACCGAGAGCAGGCCAATCATTGATGGTCACGAACAACAACGCCTTTAGGTCAAATTCTTCCCCATGTGCTCATCCCACGCACGCACACCTGTTCCATTCCACAGTTGTAAGAGTTCTTCAACTAATGGCCTTAGGTACACATCAATGTCGCTGCCGGGTTGCTTAGGGCCTTGGATGAGCATCGGCATCATAATGAACTTCCGCTTCATGCACAACCAAGGAGGAAGGTTATACAAACATAGAGTCACAGGCCAGGTGCTATGGTTGCTGCTCGCTCCCCAAAAGGATTAATGTCATCTGCGCTTAGACCAAACCATACGCTCCTTGCGCCATCTGCAAACTCCTTCCGTATTTCTTTCGATTTTCTCCATCGCGACCCGTCCACCGGTACTCTCAACTTTCCGCCTTTCTTATGGTCTTCTCGTGCCATCGCATCACCTTGACATGCTCTTTGTTTTGTAACAAACGTTTCAACCGTGGTATTATAGGAGAATACCAGATCACCTTGGCAGGAATCTTCTTCCTGGGCGCCGCCCTCGACATCACCATGCTCATCGCGCTGATCTTATAGCGCAATGCACCACATACCGGCAAGCGCTCAAATCCTCAGACTCACCGCGGTAGAGGATGCAATCATTAGGGCATGCATGTATCTTCTGCACCTCTAACCCTAGAGGGCAGACAACCTTCTTTGCTTCCCACGTACTCACGGAAATTCGTTGTCCTTTGAAGCATATCCTTTATCATTACCAGAACTTTCCAAATCCCTTGTCGATACACCATTCTCGCCTTCCATTGCAGCAATTCCAGCAGTGGTGCCCAGCTTTTTCTTGTCACGCACGCAATTGGGTACAACAATTTTTGTGATCCTCTAACATGCACTGCAACTTCTTCTTCTCCAAATCACTTATGTAGTTTCTCTTTGCATCGGCAATGGCCCGACCTAGATCATCAACGGGCTCATCTGATGCCTCTTCTTCAGCTTCTTCCCGCATTGCCAGCCCAGCTTCTTCCCGCATTACCGCTCAGCTTCTTCCCCATTGTTGTATCATCGTATTCAGGGAACCCATGGCCAGGATAGTTGTCGCCGCCTCTTCTTCTTCATTGTCTTCCATCATAACCCCTATTTCTCCGTGCTTGGTCCAAACATTATAGTGGGGCATGAAACCGACTCAAACAGGTGGACGGAATGGTTCTTGACGAGAGTAATTGCGACCATTCTTACAGCCAGCACATGGACAAGGCATAAAACCATCCGCCGCTTGTTTGCCTCAGCCGCAAGCGTAAAAGTATGCACGCCTCAACGAACTGGGAGAGCCTCAGTCATCGTACATCCATTGCCGGCTCATCTTCATTACACAACACCGAATAGACCAAATTAATACAAGTTCATACATAAAGTTCATACAACACTTAAATGCAACAAAACAAATAACTCTCTAGCTAAAGCATTTAAATGCAACAACAAATGCGATCAAGATCGCAACTAAGGTAACAATTGATCCAACAGCATAATGATACCAAGCCTCACTATCGATGGCATATTTTCTTAACTTTCTAATCTTCAAGCGCATTTTCTCCATCTTAATCTTGTGATCATCGACGACATCGGCAACATGCAACTCCAATTCCATCTTCTCCCCTCAATTGTTTTCAATTTTCTTTCAAGTACTCGCTTTCTTTCAACTAAATTTAACCTCTCGACAATAGGGTCGGTTGGAATTTCCGATTCACATACCTCCTAGATAAAAATATCTATGTCAACTTGATGGGCATAATTTTTCATAAACACGAAATGCAACAAATAGTTTTAAAAGAGAATATACCACATCCGAATCATAACAAGGACGAGGGCCGACGGGGACGGATATCAAAACCATGGCACTATGTATAACAAACAACGTACGGGTAAGATAATTATTATACGAGTAACTATATATCCAAATCACACAAACATCAATTTTTTATATAAAATTTCATGAACAAGAGGCTCACCACAAGGTGGTGCCAGCGATGGGACGGTGCGGGCGATCGACGGTGGTTACGACAGAGATTTAGAAGGCACTAAGTAAACCACACCTACATATGCAAACTAAGTGTTATTTTGACCTCAAATTGCATATAAATCAAATACTACCACATATAATTCCTCCCAAATTACTAAAACCCACAGTTAATCACTATATAAACCAATGCAAGAGCTAATCTAGCAATGAGAGATGAAAGGACAAAGTTGCTAACCTTGGTGATCATTTGAATGGATGAGGGCTCAAATCTTGACAAATTTGGGGCAAATTTTGTGATGAACTCGAGAGGAAGAAGGGAAGAACAGAGGAGAGGGAGAGGGAAAGGGGAAGAACAGAGTGCGGGTGGACGAAGGATTTATATAGGCGATTATTTAGTACCGGTTCGTGCACGAACCGTACTAAAGGTGCCGAAGGGCCCCATTCGACAACATCCTGCCACCACTCATTAGTACCGGTTCGTGGCACGAACGGTGCTAAAGGTTTTCCACGAACCGGTACTAAAGAGCTCCTCCTGCTAGCCATTGAACCGGCACTAATGGCCACATTAGTGCCGGTTCATATAAACCGACTAATGTGTCTCACATTTGACCCTTTTTCTACTAGTGTGTGAGTAGTTTACTTCAGACCTCTGGGTCCATAGTTAGTAGATAGATGGCTTCTTCTCTCTTTTGGATCTCAATACAATGTTCTCCCCTCTCTCGTGGAGATCTATTCGATGTAATCTTCTTTTGCGGTGTGTTTGTTGAGACCGATGAATTGTGGGTTTATGATCCAGCTTATCTATGGAAAATATTTGATTCTTCTCTGAATTCTTTTATGTATGATTGTTACCTTTGCAAGTCTCTTCAATTATCCGCTTGGTTTGGCCAACTAGATTGGTAGTTCTTGCAACGGAGAAGTGCTTAGCTTTGGGTTCAATCTTGCAGCGACCTTACCCAAAGGATGTAAAGGATTGCAAGGCACGATTGTATTGTTGCCATCGAGGATAACAAGATAGGGTATTTATCATATTGCATGAATTTATTCCTCTACATCATGTCATCTTGCTTAAGGCGTTACTCTGTTTTTAACTTAATACTCTAGATGCATGCTGGATAGCGGTCGATGAGTGGAGTAATAGTAGTAGATGAAGAATCGTTTCAGTCTACTTGTCACGGACGTGATGCCTATATACATGATCATTGCCTGGATAACCTCATAACTATGCTCAATTCTGTCAATTGCTCAACAGTAATTTGTTCACCCACCATAGAATACTTATGCTCTTGAGAGAAGCCCCTAGTGAAACCTATGGCCCCCGGGTCTATTCTCATCCACTAGTAGAAAAAGGGGCTATCGCCCAGGCAGTTTAGCCGATTAGTCCGGTTCAATCCAGAACTGCACCAATGGAGCTATTTGCCCGGTTCATGAGCCAGGGGGCCGGCCGGGCCACGTGGGCCATTGGTCCCGGTTCGTCCGGACCTTTTGGTCCCGGATGGTGGGACGAACCGGGACCAATGGTCCTGGCTCCTGCCCACCACTATTGTGGTCGGTTGGTGAGATGAACCGGGACCAAAGGCTTCCTTTGTCCGGCTCATGCCACCAACCGGGCTAATGGTGCTGCCTATATATAGCCCCTCACAAGAGCAGAGCACACTGCTCTGTTTTTCTCGGCCGAGGGGAGAGGGCTTGGTGGTGCTCTAGCTCACCTCCTATGCACACAAGGTGTTCATGGAATGCCCGAGCCACACTACTTAAGCTTTCTCCTCTCCAAGCTCGACCTCTAACCTCGATTTTCCTCAATATTTGTCTAGGTTTAGCGGTCCGTCACGCCTGGCCCCGCCTTCACCGCCGCCGATCACCACGCCGATCTCATCGCCAAGCACCACCGTGGTGAGCCTCTTGTTCTTATCTTCTTTCTGAAAGGAAAATATTCTTACTTGTATTATTTTCTTACTTATATTATTGCATCTTATATAGTGCGATGGTTTTGGTATCCGCCTCGTCGGCCCTCGCCCTGTCTATGATTCGGATGTGGTATATATTATCTTTTCATAACTATTGGTTCATTTATTGTTTATGAAAATTATGCCACCAACGTGACATAGATTTTATTTATCTAGGAGGTTGTTGAACCGAAATTCCAACCGACCCTATTGTCGAGAGGTTAAATTTAGTTGAAGAAGAAAACAATTTCTTGAAGGAAAAATAAAAAACTTGAGGAGGAGAAGATGATATTGGAGTTGCATGTTGCGGATGTCGCCGATGATCACAAGATCAAGATGGATGCAATGCGCTTGAAGATGAGAAAGATTAGAAAATATGCCATTCATACCGAGGCTTGGTATCATTATGCCATTGGATCAGTTGTTACCTTGGTTGCGATTATGATCGATTTGTTTTCACATTGAAATGTTTTACATAGTTTCAATGTATGGTTTAATTAATTTAGATGCTCGCAGAGCTTTATGTTGTTAGATGAGAACTATGTATGTACTTTGGTTTTATGTGATGATGAACTTCTATTAATTTGGTCACTTAATTATCTATTCATGATGTTCTGTAATGATTTTTGACACACTTAATTATATATAATGCACGCAGATGAACCGCAATGGATGTACGGTGATGCATACACCTCCGAGTACATTAAGGGCGTGCATGCTTTTCTCAAGTGGCTGAGGCAAACAAGCAGAATGGTTTTATGTGTTGTCCATGCCCTATATGTGGAATACGAAGTCTTACTCGACCGGAAAATCCTTCACACCCACCTGCTTTACAAGGGTTTCATGCCACACTATAATGTTTGGACGAGGCACGGAGAAATAGGGGTTATGATGGAAGACGGCGAGGAAGAAGAGTACGATGACAACTATGTGCCCCTGAATACGGTGATGCTATCGAACATCAAGATGCACAGACGATGTGCACGATGGTGCTGCAACGGCTAAGCTGCTGAAGATCAAGAGGAACCAGACGATGTGCCCCATGATGATGATCTCCGCCGGGTCATTGTCGATGCAAGGACACAATGCGAAAGTCAAAAGGAGAAGCTGAAGTTCGATCGCATGTTAGAGGATCACAAAAAGGGTTGTACCCCAATTGCGAAGATGGCAACACAAAGCTCGGTACCGTACTCGAATTGCTGCAGTGGAAGGCAGAGAATGCTGTGCTCGATAAAGGACTTGAGAAGCTACTGAAAATAATGAAGAAGAAGCTTCCAAAGGATAACGATTGCCCGATAGTACATACGCAGCAAAGAAGGTCGATGCCCTCTAGGATTGGAGGTGGAGAAGATACATGCATGCCCTAATGACTGCATCCTCTACCGTGGTGCCTACAAGGATCTGAACGCATGCCCGGTATGCGGTGCATTGCGGTATAAGATCGACGAGATGACCCCGGTGATGTTGACGGCGAGCCTCCCAGAAGAGGGTTCGCGAAGGTGATGTGGTATGCTCCTATAATACCACGGTTGAAACGTCTGCTCAAACGGAGAGCATGCCAAGTTGATACGATGGCACAGTGAGGACCGTAAGAAAGACGGAAGTTGAGAGCACCCACGACGGGTCGCAGTGGAGAAAAATCAAGAGAAAGTACGGGATGAGTTTGCAAAGGACCCAAGGAACGATGGTTTGCTTTAAGCGCGGATGGCATTAATCCTTTCGGGAGCAGAGCAGCAATCACAGCACCTGGCCCGTGACTCTATGTATGTATAACCTTCCTCCTTGATGTGCATGAAGCGGAAGTTCATTATGATGCCAGTTCTCATCCAAGGCCCTAAGCAACCCGGCAACGACATTGATGTGTACCTAAGGCCATTAGTTGAGGAACTTTACAGCTGTGGAATGGAAACGGTGTACGACGGGATGAGCACAAAAGGAGGAATTTGACCTAAAGGCGTTGTTGTTCGTGACCATCAACGATTGGCCCGCTCTCAAGAACCTTTCAGGACAGACAAACAAGGGATACCACGATGCACGCACTGTTTACTTGACACCGATAGTATATACCGGGAAGCTGCAGGAAGAATGTGTACCTGGCCATCGCCGATTTCTTCCGACCAACCATCAATGTCGAAAGAAAGGCAAGCATTTCAAAGGCGAGGCAGATCACCGAAGAAGCCCACCATGCGCATCGGTGATCACGCATTTGCTATGGTCAATAATTTACACGTAATCTTTGGAAAGGGTCCCGCGGACTAGCTGTTCAATGACGCCGAGAATCACGCACCCATGTGGAAGAAGAAATCTATATTTTGGGACCTACCCCACTGGAAAGACCTAGAGGTCCGCTCTTCGATCGACGTGATGCACGTGACGAAGAACCTTTGCGTGAACCTGCTAGGCTTCTTGGGCGGTATGGGAAGACAAAAGATACACCGAGGCATGAGAGGACCTGCAACGCTTGCACGAAAAAGAGGGCATGCCTCAAGCAAGATGAAGGTCCTGCCAGCTACGCCTTATGAAAGAAGAGAAAGAAATATTCTTTCAATGCCTGCTCAAGATGAAGGTCCCGACTGGCTTCTCGTCGAATATAAAGGAATAATAAATATGCGGAGAAAAGTTCCGAACCTAAAGTCTCATGACTGCCACGTGATTATGACGCAACTGCTTCCGGTTGCATTGAGGGGCTTCTACCGAAAACGTCCGATTAGCCATTGTGAAGCTATGTGCATTCCTCAATGCAATATCTCGAAGGTGATCGATCCAGAAATCGTAGCAACGCTAAGGAGTGATGTGGCGCAATGTCTTGTCGGGTTTCGAGCTGGTGTTCCCACCATCCTTCTTCAATATCATGACGACGCCCTAGTTCATCTAGTCGACGAGATTGTCATTCTGGGGCCCGATTTCTACACAATATGTACCCCTTTGAGAGGTTCATGGAGTCCTAAAGAAATATGTTCAGAATCGTGCTAGGCCGAAGGAAGCATCTCCATGGGCCATCAAACAGAGGATGTCATCGGGTTTTGTGTTGACTTCATTCCTGGCCTTAATAAGATAGGTCTCCTAAATCGCGGTATGAGGGGAGACTGACTGAAAAGGCACGCTTGGAAGAGACTCAATAATATGCAGGGACGGATATTCTTGGTCTCAAGCACACTACACAGTTCTACAGAACTCTACCTTGGTGACCCCGTATGTCGATGAACACAAGAACAGTCTGCGCTACAAACACCCGGAGCAAAGGCGACGATCGGATTACATGTGAACACATCAGACTTTCAGCAGTTGGTTGGAAACACGCCTCGAGGTGACAGCACTGTTTGTGATGAGTTGTACTTGTTGTCGAGGGGACCATCTTCGACTGTAATGATTTGGAAAGGATACGAGATAAATGGGAATACATTTTACACGATTGACCAAGATGAAAAGAGCACCAACTAAAACAGCGGTGTCCGCTTTGATGCAGCAACCGACAAGGAAATGACACATATTATGGTTACATAGTAGACATATGGGAACTTGACTACGGAGTAGATTTTAAGGTCCATTTGTTTAAGTGCAAGTGGGTCAATCTGTCGAGAGGCGGGTGCAGGTAGACCCACAAGACGGAATGACAATAGTGGATCTGAAAAATCTTGGGTACACCGACGAACCGCTCGTCCTAGCCAATGATGTGGCATAGGTTATCTATGTGAAGGACATGTCTACCAGACCGAGGAAAAGAAAAGATAAGGAAGCTTAATACATCATACAATGAGCCAAAGCGCCACATAGTTCTTTCAGGAAAAGGGACATCCCGGGAGTGGAGGGCAAGACAGACATGTCTCAAGAGTATGAAAAGTTTCATGAAATTCCCCTTCAAAGTCAAGGCTGACCCAAGCATCCTGATAAACGATGAAGATTATCCATGGTTACGGCGCAATAAGCAAACGACACAAGCGAAGAAAAAGTGAAGACTTTCTCCGCAACTATTATGATGATACCATGCCAACTTTGTAACACACGAGTATGATACCATTGTCCGCTTTGTTCATGAACATGCTATGCCAACTTTTGCAGAGTTCATTTGAAAACTATGAATTTGAAAACCTCGCCAACCGAAGGGCGCCACACCGTTTATAAGCCCGTCCCTCACGCCTTGTTGAGCTCACAAACTTGTGATTCACACAAATTTCAAAGAATTCAAATTTTATAAAACAAATGGCACAAACAGAAAGTTTATAATTGTTCTAAAACAAATGGCACTAACAGAAAGTTTATAATTTTGCTGACCTAAAAGCAAAAAGAATTAAAAATAAAGCAAAAACCAAAAGAAAATAAATAATGCAGAAAATAAAACAAAAAACTTGAAAAAAATAAAAATAGCAACAATAAGCATTTTGTTGTAAGTAGAAACAAAATAAAATAAATAAAGCAACAAAGAAAACAAAAAAGTGTTTTCGAATTTTAAAACTAATGGCACAAACAGAAAGTTTATATTTTTCTAAAACTAAAAGCACTAACAGAAAGTTTATAATTTTGTTGTCCTAAAAGCAAAAAGAATTAAAAATAAAGCAAAAACCAAAAGAAAATAAATAATGCAGAAAACAAAACAAAAAACTTGAAAAAATAAAAATAGCAACAATAAGTATTTTGTTGTAAGTAGAAACAAAATAAAATAAATAAAGCAACAAAGAAAACAAAAAGTGTTTTCAAATTTTAAAACTAATGGCACTAATAGAAAGTTTATATTTTTCTAAAACTAAAAGCAAAAAGAAATAAAATATAAAGCAAAAAAAGTGCCACCCATCGGGCCCCACGGCCTGAATACGACTAGAAACCCTATGGGCCAGGATTCAGGCCATGAAGGCCCAAAGAGGCCCACAGCACAGTGGCGAGATAGGCCCAAAGCCTGCTTTAGAGAGGAGCTCGAGAGGGGAGCCGCACCGCACCTTATAAACTGGTGCGGCTCCCTCTCAACTAGCGAGGTGGGACTAAACATTTGGCGCAGGGCAGCACACGGCCTTTGGTCCCGGTTGGTGGCACCAACCGGGACTAAAGGTGGGTTTAGTCACGGTTGGTGCCTCGACCCGGGACTAATGACCCCTTTAGTCCCGGTTTGTGCCACCAACCGAACCAAAGGTCGCCGCTTCCGCCCTTTGGGCTGCTGAAAACAGGTTTGGTCCCGTTGGTGGCACCAACCGACTAGTAGCATTAGTCCCGGTTTGTGCCACGAACCGACCAATGCCCTTGCTATATAACCAGGACTTGTGAAAATTTCACATCTCCTCGCCAGTTCTTCGACGACGCCGAGCTCATCGACGCCGCCAGTTGCCCAGATCGACGCCGTCCGCTGCCCGCCGCCCGCCGTCCGCGCGCCGCCGACGCCGTCGCTGCTTCGTTGTCGCTTTGCGCCTGTCGCCGCCAGGCGCTGTTCGACGCCGCCGCCGCCGCCGCCGACGCTGTCGTCGTCGTCGCCGCCGTCGTCGCCGACCACGCCGCTGCCTGCCCGCCCCGAGCCCGTCGCCGCCCGCCCCGAGCCCGCCGTCCTCGTCGCCGCTGCTGCTGCGCCGCCCGAGCCCGTCGTCGCTTCTGCCTGCGCCGCCTCGAGCCCGCTGTCGCCTTCTGCCCGCGCCGCCCGAGCCTGTCTGTCGCTGTCGCCGATGCCCTCGCCTGCCGCCTCGTTGTGAGAGCCGCCGTCGAGCCGCCCCGTTTTTATTTTTATTAGTTTATTTTTTGTTCATATGTGATGTATATGTGTATGTGGCTATAATGTATATGTTTTTTATTTTTATTAGTTTAGTTTTTGTTCATATATAGAAAGTTACAATTTTAATTAGGTTAGTGCATTTTAATTAGGTTAGTGTAGAGGAAAAAGTAAAATAAGGAAAAGGAAGAAAAGAGGAAGAAAGAAGAAGGAAGAAGAAGAAGAAAATAATGAGAGGAAAAGAAGAAAAGAAGAGGAGAAGAAGAAAGGAATAGAGGAGAAGAAGAAAAATAGAATTTTTTCTATTTTTCTTCTTCTCTTCTATTTTCTTCTTCTCCTTTTTTTCTTCTTCTTCTTTTTCTTCTTCTTCTTGCTTCTTCCTTCTTCCTCTTTTCTTCCTTTTCCTTATTTTTATTAGTTTATTTTTTTGTTCATATGTGATGTATATGTGTATGTGGCTATAATGTATATGTTTTTATTTTTATTAGTTTAGTTTTTGTTCATATATAGAAAGTTACAATTTTAATTAGGTTAGTGTAGAGGAAAAGTAAAATAAGGAAAAGGAAGAAAAGAGGAAGAAGGAAGAAGGAAGAAGAAGAAGAAAAGAATGAGAGGAAAAGAAGAAAAAGAGAGAAGAAGAAAGGAATAGAGGAGAAGAAGAAAAATAGAATTTTTTTCTATTTTTTCTTCTTCTCCTCTATTCTTTCTTCTTCTCCTTTTTTTTTCTTTTTTTCTTCTTCTTCTTCCTTCTTCCTTCTTCCTCTATTCTTCCTTTTCCTTATTTTCCTTTCTCGAGGGATAAGAAGAAAAGAAGAGGAGAAGAAGAAAGAAAGGAATAGAGGAGAAAGAAGAAACTTTGACACGAGGGGGGTGCGATACCCCTCCCCGATAACATTATTTTCCCATGTATATGTATGTTGCGTCGTTGTCGATATAACAAGGGTGTTGAGGATCGCCGAGGGTCGAGGGTCGGGAACTAGGGTAGAGGGTCGAGGTCGTTAAGGGGTCAAGGGTCGAAGGTTTCAGGTCGAGGGTTCCTATAGTGTCAAAGTATTGAAGAAATCCATGGTTTCATCATTAGCGGAAGTAACCATGGCATGATGGTACGAAGTCCTCCAAAGTTGTTTCGAATGGAGTCCGGATAGGATAATTTGCCTTTTGCTGAACTTTGTACCAAAAAGCTAATTATCCTATCTGGGACTCTGCTCCAAAACAATTTTGGAGAGCTTGCACCATCATGCACCTGTTATTTTGCCTAATGATGAAGACATGGTTTTGTTGAACTTTGACACTAGGCAACCTCCCGACCCTCGGCGATCTTCGACCCTTGACCTCGACCGCTCGGCGATCCACGACCCTCTACCTATCATGGGCGCCGATGCCCACGCCACTTGTGGGACATAGATGTACTGTTCAACGCCGACCCCTCCCGATAGCTTCAACACGTGGGGGGTCGATATTACGCACCCCTCCTAGCTTGAAGCGTTCTCGAGGCCACCCCCAACCCTTGAAGCGTTGTCGAGGCCACCCCAAACCCTAGAGAAGCAGCGCCGAGGCCACTAATATGATTCCTTATTGTGATTAGCTAGCTAGTTCTACGCTGGCACTAATATATCCATATCTGTCATGTTTGAATAATAATTGCCATGTTGTAAATATTTGTAGAAACTATGGACACCCCGAGACGAAGCACAAGAAGCGTTGTTGAGGGACATAATCGCACACGGAAGTGATGCTGTCTCCTCGATGATGTTTCTCAACGCCGACAACGATGGTCTGGAAGGAGAGGGTGAAGAAGCAGCTGGCTATGATTTACATGGTCCGATGACCCAATGCCGGTGCAAGAAGGAGAGGGTGAAGAAGTAGACCGTGAGGACGGCTCCGTGATCACCAAACCGAGTCCGCCAGGTAAATATATTAGTTAAGCCTGTGCTGACTAGCTCTCGCCTTTGTTTTGGTATATATGTACACATATTAATTAACTCTCGTCTTTGTTCTTTTTCTAGCCCTCCGGATCGAGCACAACTTCGTAAAGAGACGAGGCCCAAGAAAAGTTGAGCTCGGATGAAAAGTTTGAGATCATACAAATCGCGCGACGGCCAACCGATTGAACCCTACCGGACAAAGAAGGCATTTGTTGCTCGGTCGGGGTTCGGTTAGGGACAAGATCCCGATCAGCATCCACCAATGGTATAAGCCTAAGAACGAAGACCCCGAGGTGTCTTGTGTCAATGATATGCGAAAAATGATCTTTGGACTGAGCTGAAGTCAAAATTTACCCTACCGCCAGAGGATGATCCGGAGAAGCCAGTAATAGAGCCATTAATCAAGTCTTTTGCTCTTAAGAAGATGGCAGAACTATTCAGGAATTGGAAGAAAGACCTCAATACGTATGTCGAAAAAAATGAGACACCAGAATTCACGGGCAAATATGAGAAGATCGGAGATGACTGGCCCGCATTTGTGGCCTACAAGACATCGGAAAAGAGTAAAAAGATGTTAGCGACAAACAAGAGAAATGCTGCGAAGAAGAAGCTTCACCATCGCACGGGGTCAGGTGGCTACCTCATAGCCCGGCCTAAGTGGGCCAAGGCTGAGAATGATCTGCTTGATAAAGGGATCGAACCCGAGACAATGAACTGGCCAGACCATTGCCGGACTTGGTTCTTCGGGGCCGGCGGATCCTTGGACCCTATAACGGGGAAGTGCATTTGGACGGACGAACAATTGGACATACCAGTCAAGAGGCTTAAGCATTATATCGAAGCAGCGCAGCAAGGGAAGTTCGCTCTGCATAGGAGAAGGACGAGCTCACAATGGCCCTCGAATCTCGAGCACCCCGGACGGACACGAGGCACGCCAGCTCCGTTTCGTGGAAGGCTGGATTTCGGACCAGGGGTTACAAAACCCATGAGAGGAGGAAGAAACGGAGCAGAGCCTAATGCAGCGCTGCACGAAAGGGTAATGGGGCTAGAGGAACGAGAAGCAGCAGATCACAACAAACGACCTGTCAAGCTTCCCCGGTTACCCCGCCATCTCAGCGGAGAAGCAGCGTGGCTTCCACCGAGCTGCTTCAGCCAGAGCAGCATGCCTTGACGGCTCCTGCCAGCTATCCCGTGGATGCTATCACGGATGCTGAAAGTTGCCACCTTATGGCGCAATGGAGCAATTTGAAGGTCAAGGCGGTTGTTGGCTCTGTTTATCCCACTAAACCCGACTCAACTTTTCACTGCCGGCCGATTCCAGAAGGATATGCTAAGGTGATGGTCGATGAAGGGATTTGAGGAGCTCCGGCTTGACCACCCTACCGGTGAAGGGGAGTATCGGCTGGGTTCTGCTCTGAAGACTCCATGCCTATGGCGGAAGGATCTCATCAACCTTCCGAACTGGACGCCCCGCCTCCTCCTCCTCCTCGGGCGAAGTCAGGCACTCCGCCTCCTCCACCGCCTCCTCCTCCGCGAGTGACGATCAGGGCACTCGGCGGCTCCTTCTCCGGCGCGTGGCGGCACTCCATCTCCTTCTCCGCCTGCACCGGCGCGTCCGGGCAGCCAGCCTCCTCCTTCTCCGCCTCTTCAGCAAGGGCGGAAGAGACTCGCCGCCGCTCCGGCTGCTCCGGCGCGTCGTAGTCCTTCTCCTCCGCCTCGTAAGCAAGGAAAGAAGACATCCGCCCGCTCTGCTCTGCCGGCGTCTAGCAAGACAGCCAAAGGCGGAGGAGATATAGATTCGGTCCTTCTCGAAGACTCGGAGAAGTTACCGACGAGAGGAGCGAGGAGGAAAACGCGAAGATCGCGCAGACCAAGTGGATGACTGGTTTCAAGGGTTGAAAGCAAAGAGACATCCACGCCCGGAGGAGAAGGTAGATCCGGTCAAAGCGGCAACTCTGCTGCCCCGACAAAACCACCCAAGTCTCCGCCAAAGGCAACTATGAGCGCATTATTGGAAAGGCATTTGCGAAGCGGAGAGATCGGGAAGTACTGTCGCTGATCAAAGGATGAAAGAACGACGAGCTGGGAAACAAATTGCCCAGCTCGGCGAACAAGCTAAGCAATCGTGCCCCCGCTCAAGGTGCTGCTAGCGACATCGCCGATCCGAGGATGGTGCCCGTTATGGCAATCCTGAAGATTACCTGCCCGACGATGTACAATTTGATTTCTTGGAGGTGCAGATACAAAGATACGAGTACGGGAAGCCTCTCGTCAAAGATGAAAGCTCTCTAACAATGATGATGCTAAGATTGCATGATTGGTACATGAAAACCTGCAAAGAGTCTCGAGGGGAGGAATACTTTGTATTTGAGAGTTAAAAGGAGCATGACCTCCTTGGAATTGAACTGCTGCCTATTCCATTTGAGGAGTTCTATCAGTTTTTAATCAATTGGCCCTCGATAAAGCAACGGTCACCTGCTACTGTCTGTAAGTAGTACTACTTCTGTCATTAAGTATCTCTATATAACTCAGCTCTTTCATTGCATGTATTTATAAATATCCTCACTATATTATGCAGATTGAAGATCGCAGAAATGAAGAAAAAACAAGTGGGTGATATTGGGTTCATTAACACATATCTCATCGATGCAAATGAGGTTAAATATCGTGCCAAGGAAACCGAGGCCAACTTGCTACGATCGTTGGAAATAAATCAACGCAAAAATACAATACTCTTTCCTTACAACTACACGTGAGTGTTACTGTCTTGTGGCATATTCGGTTTCCCTTATTTAGTCCAGGTTATAGAAATGTAATATTGATGAGTTATGCATGCGTGAGCAGGTTCCACTATATTCTCCTAGAGATTAAGCTTGAGCAGGGAGTAGTAACTGTCTTAGACTCGAGACGAAAAGAACCCAAGGAGTATGCGGAAATGACTGAAATGCTCGAGAAGTAAGTTAAATCGATCATTATCCACCATATCAGCAACTTTGTTCATTTCTGATATCAAGTAATTGTTTTCTTTGTATGGCAGGGCTTGGGAAAATTCACCAAAAAGCTCCGGACTACCAAGAAGCTGCAATTTAGACACCAAAGTAAGTACTATATAGTAGCATATTCCACGCAAGATCTCCTAGTGATTCAAGCACTAGTTTCATCAATACCATTTAGCATGTGCTTGCTAATTATCAGTTTGATTGACCTCTGTTTCTTGTAAAGTGGTTGTGGCAGGAACAAGGAATGATTTCTGTGGATACTACGTTTGCAGTCCATCCGCCACACGACTTGTGAGAGGGCTACTCCGACAAACAATTTGAAGTGCGTAAATAAAATATTAACAATTTTATTTTATTACCATCATTTGTGTTGAGTTTCATTATATATATATATATATATATATATATATATATATATATATATATATATATATATATATATATATATATATATATATATATATATATATATATATATTGACCCCTTTCTTAAAATTAGATGTTTCGAAGCGGATGAACTCCTAGCACCAGATCGCATGCAGCAATTCAAGAGGAATTGGCGGCATTCTTTCTTGACTATGTGATCGCTGAAGACGGGAATACCATGTGGACCACGCGTCCGTATTGTAAAAGATAATTATTGTATATATGTAGCCGGTAGTGTCGGATAGATATACGACAACCACTTGTTCGACCAATCTCTCGGAGAAGGAGAGGTGGTCGATATCACTTCTCTCTGTATGCATATATATGTTCATGACGATCTTCTTTTTGCTTAATTACTAGCTAGCTAGCATGTCTAGTTAGTCCTCTCTATACGTATGTATAGTACGAAGCGCCGAGCAAGCACGGACAAAAGAAAGGACACTTTTCTCTATTAATTAGCTAGCTATAGCACAATATATGAAACACCTAAATTAATCCCCAAAACCCCCAAACCCCCCTTTTGAAAAAAAACAAAACCAGTGCCAAAGAAATGCTGACGCGTGGATGTTTATTGGTCCCGGTTGGTGCCACCAACCGACCAAAGGCCTCCTGCTTGGCTCAGCGGACAGGCCACGTGGAGGTTTGATCTGTCCCGGTTCTCGATAGAACCGGACTAAAGGGTGAGGGTATTAGTACCGACCCTTTAGTCCCGGTTCATGAACCGGGACTAAAGGCCCTCACCAACCGGGACTATAGGCCCTTTTTCTACTAGTGATCATATCAATCTCCGTCACTTTATTTTTTTTTCTTTGATTTTACTTTTACTTTGCATCTTTATACCAAAAATATTATCTCTATCAGATCTCACTCTCGTAAGTGACCGTGAAGGGATTGACAACCCCTAAGCGTTGGTTGCGAGTAGCTATCGTTTTGTGCAGGTACGAGGGACTTGCGCGTGGTCTCCTACCGGATTGATACCATGGTTCTCAAAAACTGAGGGAAATACTTACGCTACTGTGCTGCATCATCCTCTCCTCTTCGGGGAAATCCAACGCAAGCTCAAGATGTAGCAAGAAGAATTTTTGGCGCCGTTGCCGGGGAGGCTTACGCAAAAGTCAACATACCAAGTACCCGTCACAATCCCTATCTCTCACATTACATTATTTGCCATTTGCCTCTCATTTTCCTCTCCCCCACTTCCCCCTTGCCGTTTTATTCGCCCTCTCTTTCCCAATCTCCTCCTCTTTTTCCCTTTGCCTTTTTTTTTGCTCGTGTGTTAGTTCTCTTGCTTGCCGTTATGTCGAATTCCTTATCCGCTCCTATGTATCCCGAGTTTGAAGTTCTTCACTTCAAGCAAAGGCAAGGAGAAAACTTAAAAGATGCTTGGTATAGGATGATGGAATCTTATCGTAAGTGCACCCTAGAGGTGAACTTTAGAATTCTTCTTCGCAATTTTTATATTGGGTTAAATATGACGCATAGACAACTCTTGGATTGCATGGCCAAGGGAAATTTTATTAATATTGATCCCGGTATTGCGCATGAGATTATAGAGGGAATAGTGGGAACACCACCCCAAAAGGGAGGATCTCATCCTACCCAGGAAGAAACCCAAGTGTTTGAGAAGATTTGCGAAGTAACAAAGATTTTACAAAAGTCTCTTGAGCCTCTTAAAAATATTAGCGGAAATCTTAACCGTATGAATATGTTGATTACTCTTTGCAATAAACAGTTGGATTCTTTAGATCTAAAAATTTCCGAGTATGACGGGAAGAGGGAAGAACCCCCCGGATTCGAGCATGACCCCGCTAAAAAATTGAAAATTAAAGATGGCAATACCTAGATCTATCCTTGTTTTTATGCCTAGCTAGGGGCGTTAAACGATAGCGCTTGTTGGGAGGCAACCCAATTTTATTTTATGTTTTTTGTTTTTGGTTCTGTTTAGGAATAAAATAATCCATCTAGACTCTGTTTAGATGTGATTTTATCTTTTAATTAGTGTTTGTGCCAAGTTGGACCTATTGGATCTTCATGGATGATAGTTATTTGATCTTGCTGTAATTTCCAGAATCTTTGTGCTCAGTGCCCGAATTGTTAAAAATCACCAGAACGTGATAAAATACTGATTCCAATTGCTGCTGATCAATAAACAAATTTTCCAGGTCTTATAATTTTGGTAGAATTGTTTGGATTCCAGAAGTTTGTGTTAGTTACAGATTACTACAGACTGTTATGTTTTTGACAGATTCTGTTTTGCGTGTGTTGTTTGCTTATTTTGATGAATCTATGGCTAGTAAAATAGTTTATGGTCCATAGAGAAGTTGGAATACAGTAGGTTTAACACCAATATAAATAAAGAATGAGTTCATTACAGTACCTTTATGTAGTCTTTTGTTTTCTTTCTCTAACGGAGCTCACGAGATATCTATTGAGTTTTGTGTTGTGAAGTTTTCAAGTTTCGGGTGAATTCTTTTGATGGATTATGGAACAAGGAGTGGCAAGAGCCTAAGGTTGGGGATGCCCATGGCACGCCCAAGATAATCTAAGGACACCAAAAAGTCAAAGCTTGGGGATGCCCCGGAAGGCATCCCCTCTTTCGTCTACTTCCATCGGTAATTTACTTGGAGCTATATTTTTATTCACCAACATGATATGTGTTTTGCTTGGAGCGTCTTGTATTATTTGAATCTTTGCTTGCTAGTTTACCACAATCATCCTTGCTGTACACACCTTTTGAGAGAGCCATATATGAATTGAAATTCGATAGAATACTCTATGTGCCTCACTTATATCTTTTGAGCTTGATAATTTGCTCATTGTGCTTCACTTATATCTTTTGAGCGTGATAATTTTGGCTCTAGTGCTTCACTTAGATCTTTTAGAGCACGGTGGTGGATTTGTTTTAAAGAAACTTGATCTCTCATGCTTCACTTAGATTATTTTGAGAGTCGTTAATAGCATGGTAATTTGCTTAATGTTAATATACTTGGTGTTCAAGATATGTGAAACTTTCTTTTAAGTGCGTTGAATACTAAGATAAGTTTGATGCTTGATAATTGTTTGAGATATGGAGGTAATAATATCAAAGTCATGCTGGTTGAGTAGTTGTGAATTTGAGAAATGCTTGTGTTGAAGTTTGTAAATCCCGTAGCATGCATGTATGGTTAAAGTTGTGTAACAAATTTGAAGCATGAAGTGTACCTGGCTTGTGCATCCTTATGAGTGGCGGTCGGGGACGAGCGATGGTCTTTTCCTACCAATCTATCCCCCTAGGAGCATGCGCGTAGTACTTGAATTTTTGATGACTTCTACATTTTTTCAATAAGTATATGAGTTCTTTTGACTAATGTTGAGTCCATGGATTATACGAACTCTTACCTTTCCGCCATTGCTAGCCTCTTCGGTATCGTGCATTGCCCTTTCTCACATTGATTGTTGGCGCAAACTTCACCGGTGCATCCAAACCCCGTGATACGATACGCTTTATCACACATAAACCTCCTTATATCTTCCTCAAAACAGCCACCGTACCTACCTATTATGGCATTTCCATAGCCATTCCGAGATATATTGCCATGCAACTTCCACCATCATCATCATGACATACTTTACTTTTGTCATATTGCCATTGCATGATCATGTAGTTGACATCGTATTTGTGGCAAAGCCACCATGCATTATTTTCATACATGTCACTCTTGATTCATTGCACCATCCCGGTACACCGCCGGAGGCATTCATATAGAGTCATACCTTGTTCTAGTTTCGAGTTGTAATCCCCATGTTGTAATCAATAGAAGTGTGATGATCATCATTTTAGAGCATTGCCCCAAAAGAAGAGAAAGGCCAAAATAAAAAAAAGAAAGGCCCAAAAAAAATAAAAAGAGAAGAGCAATGCTATGATCTCTTTTTCCACACTTGTGCTTCAAAGTAGCACCTCGTTCTTCATGTAGTGAGTCTCATATTGTGCTTCAAAGTAGCACCATGTTTTTCATATAGTGAGTCTCATAAGTTGTCTTTTTCATACTAGTGGGAATTTTTCATTATAGAACTTGGCTTGTATATTCCTACGATGGGCTTCCTCAAATGCCCTAGGTCTTCATGAGCAAGCAAGTTGGATGCACACCCACTAGTTTTCTTTTGTTGAGCATTCATAGCTCTAGTGCATCCGTTGCATGGCAATCCCTACTCCTCATGTTGACATCAATTGATGGGCATCTCCATAGCCCGTTGATTAGCCTCGTCAATGTGAGACTTTCTCCTTTTTGTATTCTCCACACAATCCCCGTCATAATATTCTATTCCACCCATAGTGCTATATCCATGGCTCACGTTCATGTATTGCGTGAAGGTTGAAAAAGTTTGAGATTATTTGAGTATGAAACAATTGCTTGGCTTGTCATCGGGGGTATAGAAGTTGGGAACATCTTTTTGTGACGAAAATGAAGCATAGCCTAACTATATGATTTTGTAGGGATGAACTTTCTTTGGCCATGTTATTTTGAGATGACATAATTATTTTGATTACTATGCTGGAAGTATTATTATTTTTATGTCAATATGAACTTTAGTCTTGAATCTTTCGGATCTGAATATTCATATCACAATTAAGAAGATTTACATTGAAATTATGCCAATGTATCACTCAGCATCAAAAATTCTCTTTTTATCATTTACCTACTCGAGGACGAGCAGGAATTAAGCTTGGGGATGCCTGATATGTCTCCAACGTATCTATAATTTTTTATTGCTCCATGCTACTTAATCTATTGTTTTGGACTATAATGGGATTTATTTTCCACTTATATATTACTTTTGGGACTAACCTATTAACCGGAGGCCCAGCCCAGAATTGCTGCTTTTGCCTATTTCAGTGTTTCGAAGAAACGGAATATCAAACGGAGTCCAAACGGAATGAAACCTTCGGGAACGTGATTGTCTCACCGAACGTGATCCAGGAGACTTGGACACTACTCCAAGGAGTACCAGAGGCGGTCACGAGGGTGGGGGGCGGGCCCCTCCCTCCTGGGCGCGCCCCCCTGCCTCGTGGGCCCCCTGACGCTCCACCAACGTACTCCTTCCTCCTATATATACCTACGTACCCCCAACAGATCAGGGAGGGAGCCAAAAACCTAATTCCACCATCGTACCTTCCTGTATCCACGAGATCCCATCTTGGGGTCTGTTCCGGAGCTCCGCCGGAGGGGGCATCCATCACGGAGGGCTTCTACATCAACACCATAGCCCCTCCGATGAAGTGTGAGTAGTTTACTTCAGACCTTTGGGTCCATAGTTAGTAGATAGATGGCTTCTTCTCTCTTTTTGGATCTCATTACAATGTTCTCCCCCTCTCTCGTGGAGAACTATTCGATGTAATCTTCTTTTTGCGGTGTGTTTGTTGAGACCGATGAATTGTGGGTTTATGATCCAGCTTATCTATGGAAAATATTTGATTCTTCTCTGAATTCTTTTATGTATGATTAAGTTATCTTTGCAAGTCTCTTGGAATTATCCGTTTGGTTTGGCCAGCTAGATTGGTAGTTCTTGCAACGGGAGAAGTGCTTAGCTTTGGGTTCAATCTTGCGGCGACCTTACCAAGTGACAGAAAGGATTGCAAGGCACGTATTGTATTGTTGCCATCGAGGATAACAAGATGGGGTATTTATCATATTGCATGAATTTATTCCTCTACATCATGTCATCCTGCTTAAGGCGTTACTCTGTTTTTAACTTAATACTCTAGATGCATGCTGGATAGCGGTCGATGAGTGGAGTAATAGTAGTAGATGCGTGTGGTCTCGTACCGGATTGATACCTTGGTTCTCAAAAACTGAGGGAAATACTTACGCTACTGTGATGCATCATCCTCTCCTCTTCGGAGAAATCCAACGCAAGCTCGAGACGTAGCACTTCCATTGAGAGATCCACTGTGTCGTTGCGATAAGGCTTGATGGCTCGTCTCGTTGTCAAGGACAACATCACATCTGGGGGAGCCCTGGCCCTAGGCCAAACTCTCCGGCTGGGCGGCTTCGTCATGACCGCCCGATCGGCTATCGCGCCGACGATGACTTCTCAGGTCATCAAAAACAGCCTCCACATGGATTCGGAACTTGCCGAACAGATGGACCCAATGGAGCCCTCCTCCCTTAATGAGCTCTTGGATCACATCGCCGCCCTGGGCGTCGCTACGGACTACGACCGGATCGGGCTTAAACCCGACCAAAGGGAGATTCACTCTCCGCCGGTCACCCATGAGATAGCGGTAGTGCAAGAGCATCATACGAATTCTCCCTCTATTTTGAGGACGAACTATGTCCGGATTTCCGAGCTCTCTGAGCCGGACACCCGCTCGCGGGAGGACATGACCCAAACCCCGAATTTAGAATCGGGCGGCGGGCCGAAGAAATTGGGCAACATCCCGGAGCCCGAGCCGTTAAGATCGAAAGGTTCTTTGCCCTTGGGTCTCATATTGGGTCGGGATTCGGATTCAAAACCGCACACCCACCCAGATTTATTCAATCTTTCGCATATTGATAACCCACAAGTGTAGGGGATCGCAACAACTTTCGAGGGTGAAGTACAACCCAAATTTATTGATTCGACGCAAGGGGAGCCAAAGAATATTCTTGAGTATTAGCAGTTGAGTTGTCAATTCAACCACACCTGGATAACTTAGTATCTGCAGCAAAGTATTTAGTAGCAAAGTAGTATGATAATAATGGTAACAGTAGCTACAGTAAAGATAAATGTTTTTTGGTTTTTGTAGTAGTTGTAACAGTAGCAACGGAAAAGTAAATAAGCGAAGAACAATATATGAAAAGCTCGTAGGCAATGGATCAGTGATGGATAATTATGCTGGATGTGATTCCTCATGCAATAGTTATAACATAGGGTGATATATAACTAGCTCCAATTCATCAATGTAATGTAGGCATGTATTCCGTAAATAGTCATACGTGCTTATGGAAAAGAACTTGTATGACATCTTTTGTCCTACCCTCCCGTGGCAGGGGAGTGCTAGTGGAAACTAAGGGATATTAAGGCCTCCTTTTAATAGAGAACCGGACCAAAGCATTAACACATAGTGAATACATGAACTCCTCAAACAACGGTCATCACCGAGAAGTATCCCGATTATTGTCACTTCGGGGTTGTCGGATCATAAAACATAATAGGTGACTATAGACTTGCAAGATAGGATCAAGAACACACATATATTCATGAAAACATAATAGGTTCAGATCTGAAATCATGGCACTCGGGCCCTAGTGACAAGCATTAAGCATAGCAAAGTCATAGCAACATCAATCTCAGAACAAAGTGGATACTAGGGATCAAACCCTAACAAAACTAACTTGATTACATGGTAAATCTCATCCAACCCATCACCGTCCAGCAAGCCTACGATGGAATTACTCACGCACGGCGGTGAGCATCATGAAATTGGTGATGGAGGATGCTTGATGATGACGACGGTGACGAACCCCCCTCTCTGGAGCCCCGAACGGACTCCAGATCAGCCCTCCCGAGAGAGATTAGGGCTTGGCGGCGGCTCCGTGTCGTAAAACGCGATGAAACTTTATCTCTGATTTTTTTCTCCCCGAGACGGAATATATGGAGTTGGAGTTGAGGTCGGAGGAGGTCCAGGGGGCCCACGAGATAGGAGGCCGCGCCCTAGGGGGGCGCCCCTGTCTCGTGGACAGGCTGTGGGCCCCCTGGCATTAATTCTTTCCCCAAAATTTCTTATTAATTCCAAAAAGTGCCTCCGTGGATTTCCAGGACATTCCGAGAACTTTTCTTTTCTACACATAAAACAACATCATGGAAGTTCTGCTGAAAACAGCGTCAGTCCGGGTTAGTTTCATTCAAATCATGCAAGTTAGAGTCCAAAACAAGGGCAAAAGTGTTTGGAAAAGTAGATACGTTGGAGACGTATCAACTCCCCCAAGCTTAAACCTTTGCTTGTCCTCAAGCAATTCAGTTGATAAACTGAAAGAGATAAAGAAAAACTTTTACAAACTCTGTTTGCTCTTGCTGTTGTAAACATGAAAAGCCAGCATTCAAGTTTCAGTAAATATTATGAGCTAACCATACTCACAATAACACATAGGTCTCACAATTACTCACATCAATAGCATAATCAGCTAGCTAGCCATAATAATAAAACTCGGATGACAACACTTTCTCAAAATAATCATAACATGATATAACAAAATGGTATCTCGCTAGCCCTTTCTGAGACCGCAAAACATAAATGCAGAGCACCTTTAAAGATCAAGGACTGACTAAACATTGTAATTCATGGTAAAAGAGATCCAGTCAAGTCATACCCAATATAAACCAATAATAATGAATGCAAATGACAGTGTGCTCTCCAGCGGGTGCTTTTAATGAGAAGTGTGATGACTCAACATAAAAAGTAAATAGATAGGCCCTTTGCAGAGGGAAGCAGGGATTTGTAGAGGTGCCAGAGCTCGATTTTAAAATAGAGATTGAATAACAATTTGAGCGGAATACTTTTACTGTCAACGCAACATCTATGAGATGGTTGTATCTTCCATACTAAATGCATTATAGGCAGTTCCCAAACAGAATGGTAAAGGTTTATACTCCCCCAACCACCAACAAGCATCAATCCATGGCTTGCTCGAAACAACGAGTGCCTCCAACATACAACAGCCCCGGGGGAGTTTTGTTTAATTATTTTGATTTGCTTTGATCTTTTTGGATCATGGGACTGGGCATCCCGGTTACCGGCCCCTTTCTCGTGAATGAGGAGCGGAGTCCACTCCTCTTGAGAATAACCCACTTAGCATGGAAGATATAGGCAGCCCTAGTTGTAACATGAGCCGCTCGAGCATACAAAACAGAATTTCATTTGAAGGTTTGGAGTTTGGCACATACAAATTTACTTGGAAAGGCAGGTAGATACCGCATATAGGTAGGTATAGTGGACTCATATGGAACAACTTTGGGGTTTAAGGAGTTTGGATGCACAAGCAGTATTCCCGCTTAGTACAGGTGAAGGCTAGCAAAAGACTGGGAAGCGACCAACTGAGAGAGCGACAACAGTAGTAAGCATGCATTAAAATTAATTCACACTGAGTATAAGCATGAGTAGGATATAATCCACCATGAACATAAATATCGTGAAGGCTATGTTGATTTGATTCAACAACATGCGTGAACATGTGCCAAGTCGAGTCACTCAATTCATTCAAAGGAGGATACCATCCCATCATATCACATCATAATCATTCTAATAGCATGTTGGCACGCAAGGTAAACCATTATAACTCATAGCTAATAAAGCATGGCACAAGTAACTATAATCTCTAAATGTCATTGCAAATATGTTTACTTCATAATAGCTGACTCAGGAACGATGAACTCATCATATTTACAAAAACAAGATAGGTTGAGTTCATACCAGCTTTTCTCATCCCAATAAGTCCATCATATATCATCATTATTGCCTTTCACTTGCATGACCGAAAGATGTGTATAATAATAAGAGTGCACGTGCATTGGACTAAGTTGGAATCTGCAGGCATTCAACTCAAGAGAGAAGACAAGTAATATGGGCTCTAAATTAAATAAACAATCATGCATATAAGAGCCACTAAGCATTTTCAATATGGTCTTCTCGACCCCCAAAGGAAAGAAAAGAAAATAAAACTATTTACACGGGAAAGCTCCCAACAAGTAAGAAAAAGAACTAGAAATCTTTTTGGGTTTTCATTTTAATTCTACTACAGGCAAGGGAATTAAAGTAACTAACTTTTTGATTTTTTTTCAAGGTTTGTCAAACACACAAGAAGAAAACTAGAAAAAGAAATTTAAACTAGCATGGATAATACAATGAAAGAGTATGAGCACCGACGACTAGTGTGTGAACATGAATGTAAAGTTGGTGACAAATACGTACTCCCCCAAGCTTAGGCTTTTGGCCTAAGTTGGTTTAATACCAAGGACCGCCTGGCTGTTATCCATAAGTGAAAGTAGGGTAGTACTGATATGCAGAGGCGACAGCCTCCTGAGCAGCAGCGTGTTGGCGAGCTGTCTCCATTCCCCTCTCATATTCGGCTGCTTCTTCCCTTGTGACAACATATCTTCCTTTTGCCTGATAATCAAAAAGGTAGGGAGGAGGAAGAGTAACAGGGACGACGTTGCGTCTGTCATAGATTAGTCGATAATGGAGGAATTTTTCATTCCTCTCAAGAAAATGATGATCAAACATAGCTTCTTTATCCAAATAAACAGCATGTACAATCATATCCCTCTCTCGTGGGGCTATATTAAGAAAACTAGCCACACGGGTTGCATAAATTCCTCTAAAGAAATTTCCCCTTTTACTATTATTCTGCAACCTACGTGCAATTATTGCCCCCAAGTTATAACCTTTATAACCTGAAACAGCACTCTTGAGGACACAAAGATCAGGGGCACACATGTGACATACCTCGTCCTTACCGTTAATGCATCTACCAATAAAGAGAGCAAAGTAATGTAAAGCAGGAAAATGAATGCTCCCTATGGTAGCTTGTGTTACGTCCCTAGATTCTCCCACAGTAATACTAGCAAGAAAATCTCTAAATTTAGATTTGGGAGGATCATTAATTTTACCCCACTGCGGGAGTTTACAAGCAGTTGTGAAATCCTCTAAATCCATGGTATAAGATGTATCATAAATATCAAACATGACACTAGGAGAATTACCCGCAGAAATATATTCGAACCTCCGCACAAAGGAATCGGTCAATTGATAATATTGAGGACACTTATCTTGTAAGAAGCCCTCCAGCTCGCATTACACACATACGCGTCAAATTCTTCCTTGAAGCCTGCTTCGACCATAAAATCATCGGATGGCCACTCACAAGCCCGTACATTTGCGTCCCTTGGCAAGTTAACATCTTGTTCACATATAGCAATTCGTGGCCCTTTCTATGCTGAGGAACCTCCTTGGTACATTCTTCTAAGCATATTTCTTTTTCTGAAAATTTCTGAAATTTTAGTAACTTCAAAATAAAAGTGCATAAAACTAAACAAGAATGATAGCAACTACTCCTACAAGTGCCTAGAGCCCATATCATGCATTGGAATTGCTTGGGACCTCAAAAATTTAACATGCAAGCTCAAGAACATGGTCACCTAAGCAGTAAAAATTTGCAATGAATAAAGCACTAGAACAAAAACTAATTGGACCAATGGAGGAGTCACATACCAAGCAACAATCTCCCAAAGTAGTTTTGTGAATGGAGCTTTGAGCTAAGAGATCGAAAATCGCAGCAAAATGAGCTAGAACTCGTGCTTGAGCTGGATGGGGATTTTTCTGGGTAAAAGATGAAGTGTGTGGAAGCTAGCATAATTGGAGGAGAGCCACCAGGGGCCCACGAGACAGGGGGCACGCCCTACAGGGGGGGCACCCTTCTCTCTCGTGGTCTGGTGCTTGCCCCTCCTGCAGTTTTTTTAGTGCCTAAAATCCTCAAATATTCCAGAAAAAAATCATACTAAATTTGCAGGGAATTTGGAGCACTCTTATTTTCGGACTATTTTTTTAATGCACGGATAATTCAGAAAACAAACGGATAATACTATTTTTGATTTATTTATTGTAAATAACAGAAAGTAAAAGGAGGGTACAGAAGGTTGTGCCTTCTAGTTTCATCCATCTCGTGATCATCAAAATGAACCCGCTAACAAGGTTGATCAAGTCTTGTTAACAAACTCATTCCAAATAACACGGAACCAGAGAACTTTCGAATAACACTAAGTTACCTCAACGGGGATAAGAAAATCCGCAACAATAAAAATATCATACTTTTTCTTGACAGTAGGGAGAGGAAATTCAAAACCTCCAAAAATGATAGTTGGAACTTTTTCAATAAAATTGATGCTATGAACTTGAGATTGTTTCCTCGGAAAGTGTACCCTATGCTCATTGTCATTAACATGAAAAGTGACATTGCCTATGTTGCAATCAATAACAGCCCCTGCGGTATTAAGAAAAGGTCTACCAAGGATAATAGACATACTATCATCCTCGGGAATATCAAGAATAACAAAGTCAGTTAAGATAGTGACATTTGCAACCACAACAGGCACATCCTCACAAATACCGACAGGTATAGCAGTTGATTTATCAGCCATTTGCAAAGATATTTCAGTAGGTGTCAACTTATTCAATTCAAGTCTACGATATAAAGAGAGAGGCATAACACTAACACCGGCTCCAAGATCACATAAAGCAGTTCTCACATGATTTCTTTTAATGGAGCATGGTATAGTTGGAACACCCGGATCTCCAAGTTTCTTTGGTATTCCACCCTTAAAAGTGTAATTAGCAAGCATGGTGGAAATTTCAGCTTCTGTAATGATATCCTTCATATACTTAGCATAAGGATTTACTTTAAGCATATCAGTTAAGCGCATACGTAAGAAAATAGGTCTAATCATTTCAGCAAAGCGCTCAAAATCCTCATCATCCTTTGACTTGGATGGTTTAGGAGGAAAGGGCATGGGTTTCTGAACTGATGGTTCTCTTTCTTTTCCGTGCTTCCTAGCAACAAAGTCTCTCTTATCATAACGTTGATTCTTTGATTATGGGTTATCAAGATCAACAGCAGGTTCAATTTCTATATCATTGTCATTACTAGGTTGAGCATCAACATGAACATCATTATTCGCATTATCATCAGGTTCATGTTCATCTCCGGATTGTGTTTCAGCATCAGAGATAGAAGTATTATTAGGATTCTCAGGTGTTTCTACATTAGGTTCACTAGAAGTTTGCAAAGTCCTGTCATTCTTCTTTTTCTTCTTCTTAGAAGAACTAGGAACATCTAGATTATTATTCTGAGAATCTTATTCAATTCTTTTAGGGTGGCCTTTAGGAGACAAAGGTTCTTGAGTCATTCTACCAGTTCTAGTAGCCACTCTAACGGCAAAGTCATTTTTATTATTCAATTCATCAAGCAAATCATTTTGAGCTTTAAGTACTTGCTCACCTTGAGTAGCAACCATAGAAGCATATTTACTAACGCGGTGAAGTTCATCTTTAACTCTAGCCAGATTATCACCTACGCATCCTATCTCGAAAGCATTATTCTTTAACTCTCTAGCAACATAAGCATTAAAACTTTCTTGTCTAGCCATAAAGTCATCAAATTCATCTAAGCATGGGCTATGAAATTTAGTAGAGGGTATTTCAACTTTATCATATCCATAGAGAGAATTTACCTTTACTACCTGTGTCGGGTTATCAAGACAATGTGGTTCTTCAGGCGGTAAATTAAGACCATGTATTTCTTCAATAGGTGGTAAATTCATAACATCTTCAGCTTTAATACCTTTTTCTTTCATTGATTTCTTTGCCTCTTGCATATCTTCAGGACTGAGAAATAAAACACCTCTCTTCTTCAGAGTGGGTTTAGGAATAGGCTCAGGAGTTGGCTCAATTGGTTCAAGAATTACTACAGAAACTGGCTCCGTAATAGTCCAATTATTTTCGTTAGTCAACATATTATTCAATAATATTTCAGCTTCTCGACTGTTCTTTCCCTGAAAACACAACCAGCACAACTATCCAAGTAGTCCTTGGAGGCATCGGTTAGTCCATTATAAAAGATATCAAGTATTTCATTTTTCTTAAGAGGATGATCAGGCAAAGCATTAAGTAACCGGAGAAGCCTCCCCCAAGCTTGTGGGATACTCTCTTCTTTGATTTGCACAAAATTATATATTTCCCGCAAGGAAGCTTGTTTCTTATGAGCAGGGAAATATTTAGTAGAGAAGTAATAAATCATATCCTGGGGACTACGCACACAACCAGGAGCAAGAGAATTACACCAAGTCTTAGCATCATCCTTTAATGAGAATGGAAATATCTTAAGGATATATAAATAGCGAGACTTCTCATCATGAGTAAATAGGGTGGCTATATCATTCAACTTGGTAAGATGTGCCACAACAGTTTCAGATTCAAGGCCATAAAAAGGATCAGATTCAACTAAAGTAATAATATCAGGATCAACAGAGAATTCATAATCCTTATCAGTTACACAGATAGGTGAAGTAGCAAAAGCAGGATCAGGTTTCATTCTAGCATTAAGAGACTGCTGCTTCCATTTAGCTAATAATTTCTTAAGATCATTTCTATCATTGCAAGCAAGAATTTCCATAGCAGCAGCTTCATTCATAACATAACCCTTAGGAACAACAGGTAATACATAATCATTGCGGGAACGTTCATCATCACTATAATCAATAATAGGTTCTTCAATATTTTCATTCCCCCTAACTCTAGCAAGTTGTTCATCTAGCAATTCACCTAATGGCAAAGCAGTATCACACACGGAAGTTGTTTCATCATGCATAGCAGAAGTGGCATCATCAATAACATGCGACATATCAGAATTCATGGCACTAGCAGGTTTAGGTGTCGCAAGCCTACTAATAACGGAAGGAGAATCTAGTGCAGAGCTAGATAGCAGTTCCTTACCTCCCCTCGTAGTTGAGGGCAAAATCTTGGTCTTAGCGTCTTTCAAGTTCTTCATAGTGATCAACAGATATAAATCCAAGTGACTCAGAGAATAGAGCTATGCTCCCCGGCAACGGCGCCAGAAATTAGTCTTGATAACCCACAAGTGTAGGGGATCGCAACAGCTTTCGAGGGTTAAGTACAACCCAAATTTATTGATTCGACACAAGGGGAGCCAAAGAATATTCTTGAGTATTAGCAGTTGAGTTGTCAATTCAACCACACCTGGATAACTTAGTATCTGCAACAAAGTATTTAGTAGCAAAGTAGTATGATAATAATGGTAACAGTAGCAACAGTAAAGATAAATGTTTTTGGGTTTTTGTAGTAGTTGTAACAGTAGCAACGGAAATGTAAATAAGCAAAGAACAATATATGAAAAGCTCGTAGGCAATGGATCAGTGATGGATAATTAAGCCGGATGTGATTCCTCATGCAATAGTTATAACATAGGGTGATATAGAACTAGCTCCAATTCATCAATGTAATGTAGGCATGTATTCCATAAATAGTCATACGTGCTTATGGAAAAGAACTTGTATGACATCTTTTGTCCTACCCTCCCGTGGCAGCGGGGTCCGAGTGGAAACTAAGGGATATTAAGGCCTCTTTTTAATAGGTAACCGGACCAAAGCATTAACACATAGTGAATACATGAACTCCTCAAACTACGGTCATCACCGAGAAGTATCCCGATTATTGTCACTTCGGGGTTGTCGGATCATAACACATAATAGGTGACTATAGACTTGCAAGATAGGATCAAGAACACACATATATTCATGAAAACATAATAGGTTCAAATCTGAAATCATGGCACTCGGGCCCTAGTGACAAGCATTAAGCATAGCAAAGTCATAGCAACATCAATCTCTGAACATAGTGGATACTAGGGATCAAACCCTATCAAAACTAACTTGATTACATGGTAAATCTCATCCAACCCATCACCGTCTAGCAAGCCTACGATGGAATTACTCACGCGCGGCGCGCGGTGAGCATCATGAAATTGGTGATGGAGGATGGTTGATGATGACGACGGCGACGAATCCCCCTCTCTGGAGCCCCGAACGGACTCCAGATCAGCCCTCCCGAGAGAGATTAGGGCTTGGCGGCGGCTCTGTGTCGTAAAACGTGATGAAACTTTCTCTCTAATTTTTTTCTCCCCGAGACGGAATATATGGAGTTGGAGTTGAGGTCAGAGGAGGTCCAGGGGGCCCACGAGATAGGAGGTCGAGCCCTAGGGGGGCGCCCCCTGTCTCGTGGACAGGCTGTGGGCCCCCTGGCATTAATTCTTTCGCCAAAAATTCTTATTAATTCCAAAAAGTGCCTCCGTGGATTTCCAGGACATTCCGAGAACTTTTCTTTTCTACACATAAAACAACATGGTAGTTCTGCCGAAAACAGCGTCAGTCCGGGTTAGTTTCATTCAAATCATGCAAGTTAGAGTCCAAAACAAGGGCAAAAGTGTTTGGAAAAGTAAATACGTTGGAGACGTATCACATATCAGACAAGAGCCCTAAGAGACAGTACATCATTACTGGGCTAGATTCCTCCTTGTGATAAACAAGGTCAAGGACTGTCACAAGGAAGACGCAATCTCCCTCTTTTGCAAAAATTGCACGGACAAAGGGATCCTCAACGCTATAAGTCGCCGTGATATAGTACACTTCGCTGACTTAGCGGCCATAGTGCAGAAATACTGCGCGATGGAAAGCGCTTGGAAAACCCAAACAAACTTCTGGGATAATCCGGCTCTCACTAAACCCTTCGTCCAAACTAAAAGAGCAAACTCTCGTAAGTTACCCGATTCAATTACCAAAAAAATCAAAAGCCCGATGCTAGGCGTGGAACCGTATTGGAGGAATGGCTCAATGGGGCATGTAAAATTCACCGGATACCACGCCAACACATAGCCTTAGAGCATGTTCGATACTCCGGCAGGTAGCAAAGAGCGGCGAGGATTTCCTCATAAACCATACAGTAGAGCAACATCCCGCCAGAAATAACAATACGGTATTGATAATATTCGAGACTTTCGCCTCAAATAATAGGCGCAAGCGAGCTCAACGCAGTCTCGCCGAAGTTTTCCACGTGGAAACAATAAATCCGTGGAACGACACGCCCATAACTTTCAATGCCAGTGAAGAACCTCAATTTCGAACAGTCCGGGCACCAGCCGCCTTGGTTCTTAGTGCAATCGTGGATGGTTTCCGGCTCACTAAAGTGCTCATGGACGGCGGAAGCGGATTAAACCTCATCTACGAGGAAACCCTCAACAAGATGGAAATTTACAAGAGCCGCATCGAGCGAAGCAGCATGACCTTCAGCGGAATCATCCCTAGTCAGGAGGCTCGGTGCGCGGGAAAAATCACACTGTATGTGGTATTCGGCACGCCAGAGAATTACAGGTCCGACGAAATCACGTTCCAAGTGGCCCCATTTAGCAGCGGATACCACGCCCTCTTAGGGCGGGACGCATTCACGAGCTTTCAAGCTATACCCCATTACGGGTACATGAAGCTCAAAATGCCCGGACCCAATGGAATCATCACTCTAGCTAGTGAACCGGACATCGCACTCCGCGCCGAAAATAAAACTGCCGCACTAGCCCTGTAAGCATTATCCGAAGCCCTCGCGGCCGAAGAACTAACAGCACTGCGCGCCACAGTGGACAGAGACGACGTGATACTCGACAAGCGACCCAAGTCCACCTCTTTCAAGCCCGCAAACGATATAATCAAATTCCAGGTCCACCCAACGGACCCCACAAAGACAACTGCCATTGGGACACAGTTGAACCCCACAATGGACGCCACACTGCGAGATTTCCTACGTGAGAATTGGGAAATTTTCACCTGGCATCCTTCAGACATGCCGGGCATCCCATGCAGGCTGGCCGAACATAGCCTCAATATACTGAAAGGATACAAGGCAGTCGAGCAGACTCTTAGGCGCTTCTCAGAGCCTAAGTGGCAAGCCATGGGAGAAGAGCTAGCCAAGCTACTCGAGGCCGGATTCATCAGAGATATAAAACATCCGGGTTGGTTAGCAAACCTGGTAATGGTAACAAAGAAGGACAAATCCTGGCGCCTATGTGTCGATTTCAAGGACCTCAATAAGGCTTGCCCTAAGGATCCCTTCCCCCTCCCTCGCATTGACTAAATCATTGACGCCACCGTAGGACACGACTCACTGTGTTTCCTCGACGCATACTCCGGATACCATAACATAAAGATGGCGGAATCCGACCAAGCCACAACGGCCTTCATAACGCCATATGGCCACTTCTGTTTCAACACTATGTCTTTCGGGCTCAAAAACGCCGGCGTAACCTATCAACGCATGATTCAGACATGCCTGGAGAAGCAAATCAGAAAAACAGTGGAGGCATAGGTCGACGACGTGGTCATCAAAACAAGACACGTCGAAACTCTAATAGATGACTTGAGACTAACTTTCAACAACCTCCGAAAACATACGACATCAAGCTCAACCCAGAAAAATGTGTCTTCGGCGTACCCTCAGGGAAATTGATTGGCTTCATTATTTCCAATAGAGGAATCGAAGCAAATCCGGCAAAAACCCGAGCTCTGTCACAATTGGCTATCCCAACAGACCTCAAGCAGATCCAGAAACTAAGTGGATGTGTGGCTGCCTTAAGCCGCTTTATCTCCCGATTAGGAGAAAAGGCACTACCTCTTTATCGCCTTCTTCGGCGCACCGAACACTTCGAGTGGACGGATGCGGCCACGACCGGACTGGAAGAAATAAAGACCCTAGTGGCTAGCAATCCAGTCATGACCGCGCCAAATACTGGCGAACCAATGCAATTATACATAGCTGCGACACACCAGGTTGGAAGCGCAGTGCTCGTCGTCGAACGAGAAGCAGACGGACACAAGTTCCCGCTCCAAAAGCCGGTATATTACGTGTCCACTGTCCTCACTCCATCCAAATCCCGATACCCACACTATCAAAAGATAGCATACGCGGTCTTCAAGGCATCCTGGAAGCTACGACACTACTTTCAAGAGTGTTCGATTAAGGTGGCCAAGTACCACTCAATGACATAATAAATAACCGCGGCGCTACGGGCCGGATTGCCAAATGGGCTATTGAGCTCCTTCCGTTCGACATTACACACAAACCACGGCGAGCCATCAAGTCGCAAGTACTGGCTGACTTTGTCGCCGAATGGACAAAAGTCGAACTCTGCGCCTACTCCAATTGGATCATGCACTTCGACGGCTCTAAAACGCTGGCCGGACTGGGAGCAGGTGTTGTCCTGACATCCCCCACCGGAGACCTCCAAATATTATACACAGATTCCAACAATACGGCCGAATATGAGGCTCTGCTGCATGGTCTTCGGATGGCAGTCTCCATGGGCATCCAACGCCTAGAAGTGCGCGGGGACTCAAACCTCGCAATATCACAAGTAAATGGAGACTTCGACACCAAGGATCCGAAAATAGTGGCCTACCGTAATGCCGTCATCAAAGTATCGGCTTGGTTCGAGGGGCTCGAATTCCACCATGTGGTCCGAGAAAACAATCAAGCGGCGGATATCCTTGCCCGCATCGCCGTTAAACACGACCCCGTCCCACCTAATATCTTCTTGGAAAGGCTGTTCAAGCCATCCATGGTATGGGAAGGGGAGTCCGGCAGTACCAGCCCGGCTCCGAACACAACCCCAGATTCCGAATCATCTGATGTAATCGGAGGCTCTGCCACCGAAATAACACCTTCGGCCCACGAAATCATGGTTGTCATCGCCCTGTGGACCGAGCCCTTCTTAGCCTACGTAAATAGGCAAGAGCTCCCTGAGGACCACAATGAGGCACATTGTATTGTGCGATGTTCTAAGGCCTACAATGTCCATGAAGGAGAGCTCTACAAGAAAAGCACTACCAGAGTGCTCCAAAGATGCATCTCCGAAGAGGAAGGGCGGCAGCTCTTAGCCGAAATCCATTCTGGACTCAGCGGGCACCGCACTGCAGCTCGGGCACTTGTAAGCAAGGCCTTTCGTACAGGTTTTTACTGGCAGACAGCCTGGGCAGATGCACAGGACCTTGTCCAACATTGCGTTGGCTGCCAACTCTTCGCCAATCAGAGCCATATGCCCCCTACCGCTCTCCAAACAATCCCCATAACTTGGCCCTTCGCGGTCTGGGGGCTGGACATGGTCGGACCTCTTAAAGGGGGAAGCCATAAGAAAAAATACTTATTGGTCATGGTGGACAAGTTCACCAAATGGATAGAAGCCAAACCGTTTAAAACGGCCGAAACCGGACCACTGATAGACTTCATATCAGGGTTTGTACACCGTTACGGTGTCCCCCACAGCATCATCACTGACAATGGCACAAATTTCACAGCCGATGAGGTGAAAAGTTGGTGCGGCAACATGGGCATCAAGCTCGATTACGCCTCTGTCTATCACCCCAAACAAACAGTCAAGTCGAACATGCAAATGGTCTCATCATGAGCGGCATCAAACCCAGACTAGTGCGATCGTTGAAGGAATCAGACATGCATTGGGTCGAGGAGCTCGACTCTGTACTCTGGGGCTGCGAACCATGCCGAATCGTACCACCGGATACACACCATTTTTTATGGTGTACGACGCAGAAGCAGTGCTACCCTGCGACATAATCCATGACTCACCTCGCGTGCGCATGTACGTAGAGAAGGAAGCCGAACTAGATCGGCAAGACAACTTAGATGCTCTGGAGGAGGAGCGTGACGTCGCCAAAAGCCTGTTCCGCATTCTATCAGCAGCAGGCTCGAAGGTACCAAAGCAGAGAAGTACGGGCCAAAGCTTATAACATTGGCGAACTAGTTCTACGCCTACCGGAGAAAAAGAAGGACAAGCTCAAACCCAAGTGGGAGGGTCCCTTCATCATTGATAAAGTTCTCACCGGAGGAGCGTACCATCTGCGCAATGCATCTGATAACAGACTCGAGCCGAATCTATGCGGCCAGACTCCAAAGATTCTACGCCTAGTGCCGAACTCAGTGTTCGTCTCCTTACCTCCGCTCTTTCAATTATGTCCTCCTTCTTCCTTTCTCGCCCTCTTTACCTTTTTCAGATAAAGCCTTAAATAATGTATGGATGCTTTGGTCGCTCCGGCCGCACTACGCGTGCTCATTATACCTGGGGGCTTCCTATACGAAAGCTAAACATAATTACTCTAATGGCTCCCTGCCAATCACATATGTGTTTTCTTTCCATATGTGCCTTTTCTTCACCATTATATGCACCGATATGACTTAAGTTTTGGCCATGCTGGGTTGCCTGGCTCTTGTGTTTATGCCCTACGTTCCTGTTAATTCGGCTAGGGCATAAGGGGAGCACCTCTGCGATTGTTACAGCCGGTACAGCCGGATGTGTACCTCAAACTGGGTGAAGCAGAAAGCTAGCTTTCTTAAGGGAATATTCGGTCGGTGAACAAAAGATGTTTTCGTTTATTATAACGTGAATCCCCAGATGTTTTGTTTCTTGTACTTCTGTTCGCAGTTCGGACATGCACATCGATGCATGCGCACCCAGGAAAAGGAACCCCTAACGGAACTATTCTCTCTGGAAGATGTTTCTTACTATCCATGGAATATAACATAACTAGTTGGGTACTTGTTTGTTCAAGCACTTATGACCCCTACGCCTGGTTTCCATGCATAACCCGATTTTTCATAACTGCGCGGGAATTCAGATACACTTCAGACTATCGGGTCCCGGGGCTGAAGCGAAAAGGTCCACCATGACAAATGATTTTCAATCGGCTAGGGACTACATAGGTCCATTTAATTACATAGTCACTTGGGCTGGCTATATTCTTCCTCTATACCATCCAACCGGCTGTCTAGCCTACGATCCTGTTGGGAATACTTTGCGGCTAACGCTACTTGGTGATATACCAAACTTACGGGTATCTTTTGCCCATCTGACCCCACCGGTCCGACTTCGGCCATGTGGTTCAGGTCAGCCTTCGCGTATCGCGTCTTCACCATGGCCCAGGCTTCCCTCGCACCTTGTCGGCAAGCTGATATCTTCCATAATCAGAAGCGCCGCCGTGCTCCTTTGAGCATCTCCACAAGCTCGCTCATGCCTCCTGGAAGGGAAGAAGATAACCACAAGGCCTGGGCAATACCCTGCATCACCTACCGAGCTCACTCGTGCAGTTGTGAAAGATCTTGCAGCAAATCACCTACGGATCCGGGCATCTCCTCTCCAAGATGGCCCGTCAGCATACCTACAGACATAACTCTGTTAAATCGCTTCCTCGCCGAACTGTTCTGCAGCACGTTTAAAGCACTTACTATAAATGCCGCGTCGCAGCCTCCTGTTCTCCTTCACGGAGTCACCAAGCTGAGCCCGAACATCTGCCAGTTCGACGCTCAGTCGGATATTGGCATCTTGGAGATTATTTTTCTCTTGAATAACCCGCGTCTACACGCACTCATCCGCCTTCAGCTGACTTCGTAGATGTGGCTCACTATCTTTCGCGACCTTCGGATTCTCTCCGGGATTGCCTGCAGAATCTTTTGTTAGATTCGTCAACTACGCCGAATAGATAACTAGTATGCATCCTTATAAATTCCTTTATCAAGGTCAGTATTACCAGAAGAGGCCTTTTGGGATTCCTCTGCTCCGGCAACTGCGGCCTTTAGCTGGGTCTTGCATTCCTCCAGCTCCTGAGATAAATGGATATTCTTCTCTACAAGAACCTATACATGCAATGATCCTCAAATCAGTTGTGCCAGCTGTTTCAAGTCTCAGGGGCTACTACTACACATACTTATTAAATTTTCTTACCCGTATATCCTTCGCATACTGGTCCGTCGCTCTGGCAAGTCCATCTTGAGCGACGCGAATATATGAGTCTCCGGAGTTGAAGGCATTGAAAGCCTCCTCGGAGAAAATACCATTGCGGAGTACGGCCCGTCTGCGCTGGTGATTCATGGCAATCTCCACTTCAGAGTTTGTAGCGGAAAGTCTGTCTGCATCCTCTGTGGGAGGGCAATTCGGCGTTGCCCCCACGACAGCCTCCACCCGTGAGTCCGGATCTAGAAACCGACTGCTTGCTGCGTGGTCGGCAGGGTCTCCGGATATAGTCCGGCGGCTGCTTTTTCTGCTAGGACATAACGAAAATTGTCACATTTCAGCAAAAATAATCACGGAGCAAGTTTAATTTGTACCTCTGCCCCGGCGTCTCGATCCTAACCGCCTTCCTCTTAAGCCTGCCCGGCCCGGGTGCCCTTTGCTGATGAGCCCCCGCGGGCTCAGCACGGCGTCCTGATGGCCGTTTCTGTAAAAAAAACATATGCGCATAAGGCACAACATAATTCAGAAGTTAGGGCTCCGTCTTTACTTACATTCGACACCGGGAGCAGCCCGGGATAATCGGCAAGGATGCCCACCAAGGCGCCGTCACGGCTTGCTTGATAGAATGTCCCGTCGACAAGCTCCACGGATATATCCGGATCTTCTTCAAGTCCGGGGTCGAGAGCCCGGCCAGGATCCTCTGGCTGCAGAGGTGGGCTGTTGAACTCTTCCACGGCCCTTCTAAGTTCCTGCTTTCAAAATAGCAGGATGAATGGTTGGTGACAAAGGACACAAGAATAAATAGAGTCGAGTGAAGAATGACAGCTTACCCAGCTTGGGGGGTTGTACATGGAAAATCCATCCCGCGGCTTAATGCGGAGGAACTCCTCTTCTTCCCCTTTGTATAAATCAGACAATATTCTCGCCAGAGCGGTGGCAGAGTCCGGACCTTTACGACCGCAGTGGGTGGCGTCGTATTCTCCGTTGAAGTGCCACATGGGTTTCCCCCAATATTGAAGTAGCCGAACCCCCCACGTTATGCATATTGACATGACTTCTATTATTGTCAGTCCTGACTGGGCCAGTATTTTCATCCTGCCCATCAGATAGAGGACTTCCCTGTCGTCTTCCTCCTGGGGGCTCCGAGGGTGCCAACTTTGGTGTTTCTTTAGCGGGGCATTGTTGAACTCAGAAAGGCCTGGCCGGACTGGGTCCGACAGGGGAACGTCATCCACATAAAACCACTCTGAAGGCCAGTCTTCGGATGCCTTCTTTGGAGTGCCGGACAGGTATCCGGCCTGGGCGACGCGCCATATTTCGGCTCCGTCCACTTGATATATAGATCCCTCGTGATTGCGAGGGACGAGGCAGAATAGCCTCTTCCATAAACCGAAATGAGCTTCGCAGCCCAGGAATAGCTTGCAGAAGGCGACGAACCCTGCGATATGCAGTATGGAGGCAGGAGTGAAGTTATGCAGCTGGAAGCCGTAGAACTCCAGGAGCCCACGGAGGAATGGGTGGATTGGAAACCCAAGTCCTCTCAGCAAATATGGGACAAGGCATATCCGCTCCCCTCTAGATGGGTTTGGAATGTTCTCCGCTTGCTCCCCGCCGTTATAGGTGGCTAATCCGGCTCGGACGGGGACCATGTATGCAGGTGGAAGAAACCCTTGGGTCTGCAACTCTACTAAACGGCTATGGGGGACAAAACACTTTTTCCAGTCACCCGGCGCAGAGTTACGGGAGCAAGAAGAGGAGCTGCGGCGACTGGCCATGATGGAATGGATTTTTCCGGACGCACTCTGTTGAATGCTTGCTTGGGAGAAGATGGTGAGATTTGGATCTGAGGATCCCCGTCTCTTCAAATAGACGGTTCTCTTACAGGGTCGGGGTGGCAAATGTAAAAACGCCTCGGCTCCTTGTATTCGCTCGACACGCGGAGATGGCCATTATTGAAGCACAGAGGCCGAGGAGTACAACATTAATGGGAGGCCGGACACTGTTCGCTATGACAGGTACTCTGGATTTGGAGAAGAACCCGCCTTGCAATGCCGAAGACAATCAGCGCGTCGGACTCATCGTCATTGAAGCCTGGTTCAGGGGCTACTAAGGGATTCCTGGATTAGGGGGTATCCGGACAGCCGGACTATATACTTTGGCCGGACTGTTGGACTATGAAGATACAAGATTGAAGACTTCGTCCCGTGTCCGGATGGGACTCTCCTTTGCGTGGAAGGCAAGCTTGGCGATTCGAATATTAGATCTCCTTCTCTGTAACCGACTCTGTGTAACCCTAGCTCCCTCCGGTGTCTATATAAACCGGAGAGTTTAGTCCGTAGGACAACAACAATCATAATCATTGGCTAGCTCCTAGGGTTTAGCCTCTACGATCTCGTGGTAGATCAACTCTTGTAATACTCATATCATCAAGAATAGTCAAGCAGGAAGTAGGGTATTAACTCCATCCGAGAGGGCGCGAACCTGGGTAAACATCGTGTCCCCAGTCTCCTGTTACCATTAGCCTTAGACGCACAGTTCGGGACCCCCTGCCCGAGATCCGCCGGTTTTGACACCGACGGGGGGCGCGCCCTCCACCCTTGTGGCCTCCTCGATTCCTTCTTGACTTGCACTCCAGGTTCTTTGGATTACGTTTGTTCCAAAAAGATCGCTCCCGAAGTTTTCAATACGTTTGGACTCTGCTTGATATTCCTTTTTTTTTTTGAAACACTGAAATAGGCAAAAAAAAACAGCAATATGGGTTGGGCCTCCGGTTAGTAGGTTAGTCCCAAAAATGACATAAAAGTGTAAAGTAAAGCAATAAACATCCAAAACAGGTAATATAATAGCATGGAACAATCAAAAATTATAGATACGTTGGAGACGTATCAGCGTGCGGCGTGCACTTTTTAGATTTTAGGTTAATAGATGGCCTTGTTGGGCTACATTTGATTAGTTTGGATTTTGAAGGGCCTTAGCTCCATAGCAGGCCCAGCAAGACAAGGATTTGTTCGTTCTTACCGGGAGCTCCTATTGAGCGCTTTAAGCACCCCAGAAGTCAATCGGCGCCTACAGAAAACACCAAGTGGGCTGGCCCACCAATGCACCAACGCATAATCTGTTTGGCGAAAAAAGACACACAAAAAGCTCGCATGTAGGAGTCGTCGAACTTGCATCACTCCTTCCATAGAGGGTTCAGCTAACCACTACAGCCACTAGACCAATGTGACAAATAGCAACGCGGACACTTAAAAGAATTACTGCAGCCGCGTTATTTATTATCCCCAACTTACATTCATATATCTTAATAAAACAAAGTTTATCAAATTTTGAAAAAAGCTCACGAATTGGAAAAGTTCATCGTTTCTGAAAAAAGTTCATCAAATTTGATAAGAAAAGTTCATCTATCAGAAAAAAATCACCAATTTTGGAAAAAGTTCACAAGATGTGAAAGAAGTTCATCAATTTTGGAATAAAAAGATAATAGGATTGGAAAAAAATCATCAAATCCGAAAAAAGTTCACTGATTTGAGAAAAAGTTTATCAAATTTTAAAAAAAGTTCATTGAATTTGAAAAAAATTCATCGGATAGGAAACAAAGTTCACTGAATTTGAAAAAGTTCATCGGTTTTAAAAAAAAGTTCACCGAAGTTATAAATTAGTTCACCAATTTTCAAAAAATATCACCGAATTTGAAAAAAGTTCACAAATTTGAAAATAAGTTCATCAATTTGAAAAAAGTTCTTCAAATTTCCGGAAAAGTCCATTAAAAATGAAGTCCATTGAATTTGAAAAAAGTTCATCAATGTTAAAAAAAGTTCATCGAATTTTTAAATAGTTCATCAAATTGGAAAAAATTATCAATTGTTAAAAATAGTTCACTAAAAAATGTTCATTCACTTTGAAAACAAAATTTCACCAAACTATAAAAAACATCATCGATTTGGAAAAAGTTCACGCAGGTAAGAAAATAAAAAAAAACATGAAAATCGATGAGGGATGAAATGTGGAAGAGGAAAAAAAAAGAAAAACAGAAAAGGAAAATGGAAAAAAGGAAAACAGCGAGAGAAGGAATAAAAGCAGCGAAGAGTTGAAGCTCAACAGGTCCCACTCTGTAGCGTGGTGGCTGTACGTAGGAAGTTTGACAAGAGAGGCCGCGGGTTTGATACAACGACGATCTAGTGACCGAGATCCTGCTACGTCTCGGCTTTCCCACCACGCTCGTCCGTGCCGCAAGCACACTGGATTGGGCCAACTGGCCCACGGTTCATCCCGTTGCTGCCTCAGCCCTCGGAGCTCGCCGTTGTGGTCCGCCGCGCAAATTCTAGCTTGGATACGCACTTGAGCAACCACGTCGGAATAGGATCGACCTCCATCCTCAGACTGCAGGAACGGCAGACTCCTCATCCGCAGGCACGGAAGCAGATCAGCACTTGCAGTGCTCAGCTTGTTGTGCCATCGCACCAAGCCCGCTACACAAAGACTTAAGTTACTACACCAAAGACTGAAGAGAAGAAGGCAACGGCGACTTGTCTTTTTGACAAGAACAGCAGGAGCTCTGCCTTTGCATTATAGATGAGAGGAGATATAAAGTTACATGGTATTGGTAGAGGCGGCAAAAGTGCCCCACGAACCGAAGACAAAACTAGCTCTTGAAACAGAGAGGTACAGAGACAAAAAAGAAGACACCATCCTACACCCTGTTCCTACCCAGCCACCTAAATGGAAGGACGGAAGGCCTCGTTGAGCATCTTGAAATCTTCTTGAATGAGATTCACCAAGGCTCTTGGCGTCATCTCAGCATTTTCAAAAACCCTTCTGTTCCGTTCCTTCCAAAGATGCCAAGCAATGTATGCCGAGAGGGATGTTTCCTCGGCAGCCTTGGATTGCGCACCGCGATGCATATATAGCCTCTTCCACCAATCTGAAACTGAAATTGCAAAGTGCACCACATTGTAAATCCTGTCACTTGTGCCCTGGGCTAGGTACCAAACCTCTCTTGCATAGCTGCATCGCAGCGTGATATGCTCCGCAGTTTCTGGCTCCTGGTCACACAACCGACAACAGGCATTGTGTGGCCATCCTCTAGCCTGCAGCCTGTCAGCGGTCCAATTTCGGTTCTGCAGCAACAGCCAGATGTAGAACCGAACCTTGCCCTCAAGCTTTGTTCTCCACACCCGTGCAATCTCAGGTTGTTCAATCCGTGCAGCGAACTGGATCTCATAAGAAGAGCAGGCCGAGTAACGTCCATTTGCAGTGATTGTCCATTTGATTTTGTCTCGATGAGCCGAGAGAGTAATCAGCTGTACTTTTTCCCACAAACTGACAAATTGACAGAGTTGATGATTGTTGTCCATTCTTTGCAACCCTTGCATCCACCGCCCATTGCACAAAGCCTCTCTGACTGTTAGAGTTTTGAATCTGGCAAGCTTGAAAATGTCGGGGGCCAGTTGGTTAGGGGCCTCACCATTGAGCCAGCGATCCTTCCAAAAAACAGCAACATTGCCATCCCCCAATTGCAGGGAAGTGCAGCTGGAGAAGAGCTGGCGGTCAATATCGTCACAGGGAGTCGGCGATCCTTTCCATGGTCTGTCCTCATCTCCCCACTTGAACCATTCCCACCGCAATCGCAGAGCCCTGCTAAAACAGTCAATATCCTTCACACCGAGGCCACCATAACGCTTGGGAGAGCACACACGCCTCCAATTTACAAGACTTTTCCCTCCCACTGACTCATCCTCGGCAGACCAAATAAAATTTCTCCTCATCTTATCCATCTTTTTGATGAACCACTTGTCAGGTTGGAAGCTTGTCAGGAAGAAGGCGGCAGTGGCCGTAACCACTGAATTGATGTACACTAGTCTTCCCATCCTGTTCAGCATCCTCCCCTTCCTAGGAGCCAGCTTACCTGCGACTTTGTCTAGAACCGGTTGCAACTCCGCTCTTCGTGGCTTCCAAACCCAAGTGGGAGGCCAAGATATTGGCATGGGAAGCTTCCCTGCACCCCGCGAAAAGCAGCCATCAGATGTTGAAAATCGATTCCAGAGCAAGAAATGGGATACGCCACTGTCTTCTCAATGTTGGCACAGAGTCCAGAGGCATCCCCAAAAGCCTTAAGGATAGCCTGGACAGCAGCAAAGTCTTGGGGCACCGGGTTAATGAAGAGAGCCGCGTCGTTGGCGTAGAAACTAGATCTCAGCCGAGCCACCCGTAATCTTAAAGGCGTCAGAATTGCCCTCTCCGTGGCCATCGCAAACATCCGCTGCAAAGGCTCCATCGCGATGATAAAAAGCAGCGGCGATATCGAGTCGCCCTGCCGCAGGCCACGCCTATGAACAAAGGGGGGACCTGGTGACCCATTTAGCATTACCCGAGATGAGGAAGAAGCAAGAATGATAGAGATCATATCCCGCCAACGCTGGCCAAAACCCATTGCCTCCAAAACCTCCAGCAGGTAGCCCCAACAGACCGAGTGAAAGGCTTTAGCCACATCAAGCTTGTGAAATACCAGGGGAGATTTTCCAGAGTGAGCAGCCTTGATGACATTCTTCACATACAGAAAATTATCTTGGATCGACCGCCCTCTGATAAAAGCACTCTGGTTGTTAGAAACGAGCTTGTGGATCTCGGGAGCCAGCCTAGATGCCAACATTTTACTCAGCAGCTTAGGCACACTGTGCATCAAGCTAATAGGGCGGAAATCACTTGCATTTTGGGCTCCATCTCGCTTTGGCAGAAGAACCAAGTTTGCTGTGTTTACAATGTTCCAATTCGGAGCGCGGAGGGAAGGAGATGCCCCTTAATAACCGGCCAACATTTTTTGTAAAACGCGCCGGTGAAGCCGTCCGGCCCCGGCGCTTTTTCCCCATGGATCTCTGACACGGCATCTCGAAGTTCTTGTTCAGAGAACGGCCTCTCAAGGTGGGACAGATCCAAGTGTGGCAAGTATGTGCCACACACGGCGACTTATTTGCCACACACGGCGACTTGTCTTACTTGTATGTGCTGATAAAGGTAACCACGGATAGAAGATACATTGTGCAAGTATATGTGTCGCAAGATGGTGCCTGTTGCTGCACGCATAACTTGGTTGTAGACCAGCTCCCTTGTGTGCTGCTGGAGCCAAAATCTGTTCTCGTCGACAATAATATATATATTTATGATGATGGATGGAGGTCGACAAAGTGCAGGACGCTGCATAAAGTGTATGAGATGACAAAAGGGATTATTTATTTTGGTGATGTCCATCTTTTATGATGATCTAGCCTCCAACATTCCCTATGCTTGAGGATGATCCTGCAAGGTTTGCCCCTTGGCCGTTATGGAATCCGAATATATTAGTTCTCTTATTTAGGTTACAAAGCTTTGTAATGTACATCGTGTTAATATCCTTTTCTATGTTGCTGCTCTGTTTTGCCATGTGCTTTAAATTTGAAATTTGTTGTGGGTGACATTGTCACAGTGGTAATCGTGCATTACTTTTTTTTTATTTAATGGTTCATCAACAGAGGCTTTGTTTAATAGAATTAAGAAATGGTGGTAGATAATATTTTTCAGGCCATTTTAAATATATTAGTCAAGCACCATTCGAGATGCTGCTTTTTTTTAGGGGATGAGTATGCTGCTTTTTCTAGGGGACGAGTATGCTGCTTTTTTTAGGGGATGAGTATGCTGCTTTTGTACTGAAAACCTCACCTCGAGTTACTCCATGATATTATTATTTTTTCTAATTTTCTCTTTTATAATGTTGTTGTATTATGAAATTAATTTTACATGATTGTGAGCTGAAGTATGCTAGTGCTCACATGGATATCAGTTCCTAATTGCATAGTTTTACGGCCCCACTTGGTGCAGGTTTTCAGATTCATAGGTTACCATAATGATGACTCTGGTCCTGCTATTTGTCAAGTTAATCCAGTCCTCAGCTAAGACAAAAAAGACAATCCAGTCCTAGCTAAAAACCACGGTTCCTTGGTGATTTGGCCTCCTGTGGCTAGTGTTTATTTTATTTTTAAGGTTGTAGAGGAAAAGTATGCTTGTCTAGGATATACAAAAATCTTGTAAACCTGCATCGCCTGAGTGCACAATTGTATTTCTTTTTTCGCATTATGAGTGGCCTATTGTAACGCCCCGGATTCGATGCGCCAGGTGTCCGCCAGTTATTTGCCGTCTTTTCCTTGTCATGTGCTTGCGTGTTGCACTTTGCCATGTCATCATATGCATTTCATATCATGTCATCATGTGCATCGCATTTGCATACGTGTTCGTCTCATGCATCGGAGCATTTTCCCCGTTGTCCGTTTTGCAATCCGGCACTCCTATGTCTCCCAGCGCCCCCTTTTACCTCTTTTCATGTGCGGGTGTTAAACGGTCTCGGAATGGACCGAGGTTTGTCAAGCGGCCTTGGTATACCACCGGTAGACCGCCTGTCAAGTTTCGTGTCATTTGGAGGTCGTTTGATACTCCAACGGTTAACCGGGTAACCGCAAAAGCCTCCTTCTCCTTACAGCCCAACACCCCTTTCAAAGTGGCCCAAAACCAAGCTAACTCCCCTCCATGCTCTCGGTCGTTCGATCACGATCGCGTGGCCGAAAACCGCACCTCATTTGGACTCTCCTAGCTCCCTCTATCTATAAATATGTATTCTCCCCCGAAATTCTCGGTCTAACCCTAGATCTTTTCCCTCCCGCCATCGGACACGCCCGCCGCCGCGGACGAAATCACGCCGCCCTCGGCCAACGCGAGGCGCCACGTCGCCTGCCCCGCGCCTCCACCGCCGGCCGCCCGCGACGACCGCAGCCGGCCCGCTGGAGTCGCCGCCGCCGCCGCCCGCCCGCGACCCCACCGCCGCCGGTGCCTCGCCCGACTCCGCGGACCAGCGCCCTCACCGCCGGCGCATCGCCGCCGCCGCCTTCGCCCCGCCCCCGGCCGCCGCGGCCTCTGCCTGGGCTCGCCGCCGCCTTCCTGCCGCCGCCTTCCCCATCGGCCCGCCGCCGCCGCCTCCTCACCTCCGGCCGCCGCCGCCTCCACCCGGCGCCGAAGTGCCCCGCCGCCGTCCGCCTCTCACCCGGCCTCGCGCCGCCCGGCCTCCGCCGGTGCGGATCCGCGAGGGCGGCTGGATCCGTCCTCCTGCCCTCCTCCGGCAACCCTGTCCTCATCTCCGGCGAGATCCAAGCCAGCTACGGCGAACCTCGATTTCCATGCAGACAAGGTTGACTTCCTCCGCTTTTTTCTGCTAAGTCCCCGAAGTTTTTGACATAATCATGCATTTTCATCGCATCATAACTCTGCATCCGTAGCTCCGTTTCGTGCGTGTAATATGTCAAATTGTTTGTCTCGACGAGTACATCATTTCGTTCCATTGCATGATTTACATTTGAGCTCATCTTCATGCCCGAAATGCTGTTGGAAGAGGGCTATGTGATGTTAGTTTCAGATTCTTATCAGAACATGCACTTTTGTCATTTTTGCCATGATTGATGTGTGCACCCTATGAACTTGAGTCCTACATGTGTTTTGTAATATGCCATGCCATCTTTACAAGGGTGTATGCCATGTATTTTTGTGATCTCGGTGGTGACTAGCACAAGCATGCAAACTAGGCTTCATGATGTTGCTGATTTCAGCCCCTGTTCTGCTGATATTTTTATGCCATGTAAACTTGATGCTACCGAGAGATCCATGCTTATTTTGAGATACTTCAGTAAGGATGTTTTGAACATATGGTTTTTCTATATCCATCCATGCCCTTGTTTGCAATTATGGAGTGCCATAGCTTGAGTTAATCGAGCTCTACTTTTGCTATAAAATGTTTCCTGGCAGGTTGTTTACATGTTATTCAATTTTGCCATGGTTGTTGTAGTTGATCCAATCATGCTATGTTGTTGTTCTTGCCATGTGTAGCTTCTATGCCATGTCTATTTGCTGGGTGTATGCTTAGTTTGCCATGTATTGCTCTGTGGTGAGTGGTTCAAGCTCACCAACATGCCTACCTATCGTTGTTCCTGCCATGTATGAATCTGTAATATAACTTGCGATATTGACATGGGTGCTATTACATTTTCTGATCCCTTTTGGCTCATGGTCAGTAAAGGACTTTTGTTCTATGCAACCAGTAGATTCATGACATGCCTTTGTTTGCCATGTTAAGTTCCTGTAGCATGTTGTTTCATAGCACTAAACATGTTAACCTGATGTTATTTCTGCTAAAGTCTGAAACTGTTATCATTTGCAATCTTGCCATGTGTTTTTGAGCATGTTCTAGTGATTTCTGGAGATAGCTCAGTGCTCATGTTTTGTCATGCTTTACCTGTACATCATGTTCATGCCTTTTGTTTTCATGTTAAGATGTTGTAGCATGTTGTTTTGATGCTTGCAATATGCCTAGTTGCTGTTTTGGACAGATTGTTGCTATAACTTGTATTGTGTGTATGTGTTGCACCGTTGTTCCGTTTTGAGTGTGCCCTATATGAAACTTGCTTGATTTTGCATGTAGCTTCATATTATCATGTTGCATCCTTGTTTTGAGGTGTTTGCTTGATGTTTGGGTGCATTTTGCATCAATGCCATGTTTATCTTGTTTTGCTCATATCTTCTAGGCCGTAGCTCCGAATTAAATGAACTTTATACGTAACTTGACTAGAATTTCGTGTAGATCATTTTGGTGCATCTTAACTTGCTATTTAACAACTTGAACATAAAGTTTTCAGATCTGGACCAATTTCGAAATTTGCATATGAGGACTTACCGGAGTTGCTCTATGTTGTTTCCGGCCTCATTTAAACTTGCCTTGATGTGTTGCTCTTGTTTGCATCATCTTTTGCCATGAGTAGCCTCACCTAGATTTGCCATGCATCATGCCTTGTTCATGTGTGGTGTGTTTACCTTTTCGTGTGCTTTTCTTGTTAGTTCCTGTTTCGTTGCGATCGTGAGGATTCGTTCGTCTACGCTTGGTTCAGCTTCTTCCGTTCATCTTCTTCATGGACTCGTTCTTCTTCCTTGCGGGATTTCAGGCAAGGTGACCGCTACCCTGGATCTCACTACTATCATTGCTATGCTAGCTGCTTCGTTCTATCGCTATGCTGCGCTACCTATTACCTGTTTATCAAGTCATCCCAAATTGCCATGTCAGCCTCTAACCTTTGACACCTTTCCTATGCAAACCGTCGTTTGGCTATGTTACCGCTTTGCTCAGCCCCTCTTATAGCGTTGTTAGTTGCAGGTGAAGTTGAAGATTGCCCCATGATGGACAGGTTTATGTTGGGATATCACAATATCTCTTATATTATTAATGCATCTATATACTTGGTAAAGGGTGGAAGGCTCGGCCTTATGCCTGGTGTTTTGTTCCACTCTTGCCGCCCTAGTTTCCGTCATATCGGTATTATGTTCCCGGATTTTGCGTCCCTAACGCGGTTGGGTGATTTATGGGACCCCCTTGACAGTTCGCTTTGAATAAGACTCCTCCAGCAAGGCCCAACATTGGTTTTACCATTTTCCTCATCACCACCTACTTTTCCCTTGGGAGTCGCTCTCTCGAGGGTCATCTTTATTTAGCCCCCCCCCCCCCGGGCCAGTGCTTCTCCAAGTGCTGGTTCGAAACGAGCAGACTGCGGGGCCACCTTGGGGAAACTTGAGGGTTGGTTTTACTCGTAGGATGTCTCATCCGGTGTTGCCCTGAGAACGAGATATGTGCAGCTCCTACCGGGATTGTCGGCGCATCGGGCGGCTTTGCTAGTCTTGTTTTATTACTGTCGAAATGTCTTGTAGCCGGATTCGAGACTGATCGGTCTTCCGGGAGAAGGAATATCCTTCGTTGATCGCGAGAGCTTATCATGGGCTAAGTTGGGACACCCCTGCAGGGTATAAACTTTCGAGAGCCGTGCCCGCGGTTATGTGGCAGATGGGAATTTGTTAATATCCGGTTGTAGTAAACTTGAAGCAAACTCTTCTAAAATACACCAACCGTGTGTGTAACCGTGAGTGTCTGTTTTCGGGGTTGATCGAGAGGAGAACACGGTTTCTGGGTTATGTCTGACGTAAGTAGGAGTTCAGGATCACTTCTTGATCATTACTAGTTCACGACCGTTCCTTTGTTTCTCTTCTCGCTCTCATTTGCGTATGTTAGCCACCATATATGCTTAGCCGCTGCTGCAACCTCACCACTTTATCCCTTTCTTTCCCATTAAGCTTTGCTAGTCTTGATACCCATGGTAATAAGATTGTTGAGTCCTCGTGGCTCACAGATTACTACACCAACAGTTGCAGGTACAGGTTTGCGATGATCATGACGTGAGAGCGATGTTTGCTTGTATTGGAGTTCTTCTTCTGCTTCTTCTTCGATCAGGGGATAGGTTCCAGATCGGCAGCCTGGGCTAGCAGGGTGGATATCGTTTGAGCTTCTGTTTATGTTTCATCCGTAGTCGGATGTTGATCTTATATATGATGTTGATGTATTCTTGTGGCATTTGTGCCTTATGTATGTATCCCCATCTATTATGTAATGTTGATGTAATGATATCCACCTTGCAAAAGCGTTTCAATATGCGGGTCTATCCTCGGTGGGACCTACGAGTTCCTTTTGGATAGGGTCGCATATTGGGCGTGACACCTATAACATTTGACTGCAATTCTATAACTATTTTCTTGTCATTTCTGTTGATACGCTTAATGCTCTCCATATTGACTGGTCTTGTTTTTCTTTCCTTTTTACTTGAAACAGAAACGCCACGTGAAGAACAGGCGGCCGGTGTATCTCGGGACATTTGCTGGATGTTATCTAATATGTTTGTGGTAATCTGGGGTACCTTCAAAGATCAGCTTGATTCATCTTTTTCCTTTCTTTCAGCCTTAGGGATGGCAGTACACTGGTCTTGTTAGTTTTTTCTCCTTGCTTGATTTGGAGACTCTACATCTCACTGCATTCTCCTTTTTTTTAGTGTAGAAGCGTTATTTGCTTTCGCTCAAGAGTTGGCCTGTACACTTTGCGAGAAAAAAATTAGGACCTCATGCGCCACTTTAGCCTGTTCCACTGTTGCTTTGAAAAAGAGCATGCTATCATCTGCAAAAGGAAAATATTTAATAGACTATTCGAGTTGATTGTTCCACAAACGAATGGAATTTACACGATCACAGACATGTTTTCCCCTCCACGTAGCCAAGCAGTGCAGACGACAGAGGAAACCGCTCCATGTCATATGCAACCCAATATTTTCACTTCCGGTGTAATTTTTGTTCTAATTTCAGAAATGTCGTTAATTTTGGCATATACTGAAAGTGCATTTGTTCGACATTCGAAATAATTGCCTTTCGGCCAAACATTTCAGGAGTTTCAATAGTAGGCACAAAATTCAAATAATTTTAGTTTTTTTTTCAAAATACTTAAATGAATTCAGTCCAATTCATTGGAAATTTTGGTTCTAAATGGAAAACGAAATCACTGGATTTTCAGCGAAATATATCTGGAACTGAAATTGAAAAACATGATGCAGCCTCGAGACAAGCGGGGGGATGGAGTCGCGAGGTCAAGGCTGCCCCCTGCAGCATTATGCCCAAGAATATCACTCGGAGATTGATGGATGCGTGTGTGCGCCGTCTTGTTGCTAGCTCCTAGTTTGTCTTGCCCCTGCCCGGTCGCCCACGGGCGTACGTCCTGTTCCGCCCCGTTACGCCGCCGTCATCGTCGTCTATCGCTCTCGGTGGAGGTGGAGCCGCCGATGATGCCGACCTGCGAGCTGCAGGATGCCCCATCTTGGGGAGGCAAGCTGCTGGGCCACGGAAGTGCTCACCACGAGACGACCCACTCCAGCTCGACGTCGTCGTCGTCCATGGCAAGCCCGGCAGGGACCAATTCCGGAAGTACGCGGGCAAAGATGGAACAGCGCGCGTGCCACTCATTCAGTTGTGGAGAAAGGTACGTACGTAACATGTGGAGGAGATTAGCTAGTAGCAAGTACTCTTTCTTACGTACTAGTGCGAGTAGAGAATCATCGTGTCCATGTGTGTGTGCGCGCGCGCGCACGGAAGAATCGTGGTGTAATTGTGTGTGTGTGTGGCTGATAACTCCGGTGCAGGCCCGGTTGCTTCGAAGCTCCCGACGGCATGCGGACAAAGAAACGATGCCTCCTCTCTTCATTCCTTGCGGGCTTTGAACAGTACTCAGGGCCGGTCCATGCATGTTTGGGGCCCTGGGGCGAAACTAAAACTTAGAGCCCTCACACATAGATGAACACTCCACTTATTTTCGTTAGTAAGATAACCAATCCGTATCATGTAACAATTTACATTTTGATGATCTTGGCTTCATCTAAATAATTATTAGGTTCTTCAAATGAAATAAAACTGATGTTACAAATTCCCAAGAATAACCACTGGTTCTGAAACTCAATTGCTCCCATTAGGAATTCCTTTAAAAAATGATATTGTATCAGCAAATCTAATGCCGTTATTTTCTTTCCTCTAGTCACAATTCACTACTGGCAAAATACTTGAAGAAATCCGACAACAAAGAAACAGAAAGTGCAATTTTTGTTCAAGATATATATGGTCAAGGAACGAAAGCACCTTAATATGGATGGTTGGATCGGATGTAAGAAGAGTCGAACCCATGGAAACCTCAGCCTGTAATATCTGAAATATGTCCTCAAAATACAACAGACATATCACCTCCAAAAGATAAGCATGTCTAAAGTTTAAAACGTACTCCCTCCGTAAACTAATGTAAGAGCGTTTAGATCACTACTTTAGTGATCTAAACACTCTTACATTAGTTCACATAGGGAGTAGAAAAAGTGCTAGGATCGGAAAAGCAGATTATAATTCCTATGTTACCATGGATCGATATTATTTAACATTGAATCGTCAAACTGAGGATCAAGACTACTAGAAAGAACAAAGAAGAACCCGTACCATCTCTCAACCATATGGGAATGGAGAAGAGCTAATTGGGGACAGGAATTGCGCCATTTGTCTCCGTCAATGGTTGGCCGCGACCACAAAATCAGAAAGGCATGTGAAGGGCGGTGATGTTCTTGGAGACTAAGATCGGGAATTGGGGAAGAAGAAGAGACGCCCAACTATAGAAAGAATTCCCCGTCGGGATCGATTAATTCCTTCGTGTGACTACCGCACATGTCCAACAACGTGGATCAGCTTTGCCTGGCTGGTTGCACTTTTGGCCCTTTTTTTTTCCTCTATATTTTTCTAGGATAAAACTAAACAGAGAAAACTAAACCTGGCCTAGGGCCCCTGCTTCCAGGGGGCCCAGGGCGGGCGCCCTGTTTGCCTGCCATATGGGCCGGGCCTGAGTATGAAATGCACAAGAAATTGACCGTACAACGATTTAAGTCCTGCATATATGGACGCATGCGATTGACCTGCTTGATGATGATGGAATACTATGTACTTCCTCCATCCATATATACAAGGGCTAATACAATTTTCGAGGTTTCCTTTGACAACATGTTAGAGTAATAATATATGACGTGCATGTTACACAAAGCATACCATCAAATTCGTGTGAGAACTGAGTTTCTAATAATATTATTTTTACATCATACATCTTATATATTAATTTCTTTACCAAAGGTCAAACGCAACCTCAAAATACGTATTAGGCCGTATATATATGGATGAGGGGAGTACCTAAGAATCATCCCAGTAAATTATCATAACATGCGAACATTCCAGACATCTCCATACATTTATGGACTCATAAATGTGCAAATCCTATGTTTTGTCTTTTTTGTTGGATATATCCTACTACCTCCGTTCACAAACGTAAGATATTTTGGGTATTTCACTATGGACTAAACAGAAGATATTTTGGATATTTTATTATGAACTACATACAGACTATAATGAGTGGAAAGCACGCTGGCATATGTCTATACACATCTGAATTAAAAAAACAGAAATTTGTATAATTGTGCACGGAGGGAGCATTAATTACTGCCTTCATCCGGGTTTAAAAGTCCCCTCAGCGAAAACTTAGAGACCAAGGCGAGATTAATTCCATGTACTCGAGATTCCTACTACCTCCGTTAGAAACATACGATTTTAGAAACTAGCACGAGCTCTTTATATACACCAGATGACTTAAATGTTAGATGAGCATACCAAATAAAAAATTGTATGTATGCATATATCGAATTTATAATTGTATCTAACTTGGAGCACATTTGCAAATGATACAATTTATAGATTCTAGAATATGCACACCTAATATGTTTTTGGTTGAAATAAACTGAAACAAAGACCATTATAGTTGACAAGAGATGGCGTTTTAACAGATCTGAACAATAACATATTAAGGACAACATTAATATGTAGCAAGTACACATCAAGAAATCATCAGTATTCAGCATGCCCTTAAAATAACCATCGTACAACAAGTACTATGCAATACAATTCGATGAATCCTTGGTTTTTTAGCTGCACATGAACATATATATTATCAAGAAATCGTCTCCTATATGCAATGGAGACCATTCTTCAGATACAGGAAGGAAGGGAGAGGGATGGGAAGAGGGAGAAAGGGGGAGGAGGTAGGAGGAGGAGGAAAGAGGGCCGGTGCGCCAGCGCCGCCGGCCGGTCAGCCGGACCTGGGCCTCTGAGAATATTGGAGGAAGGGGAGGGAGGAGGGAGGAAGGGAGGGAGGAGGAAGGAAGGATGGAGGAGGGAGGAGAGTTAACTGGGATCGGAAGTGGAGCAACGCGGGCGGCGCCGGTTCGTCGGAGCGGGCGCCGGCGGCCAACCCTAGCGCGAGGTGCGGTGGCTCCTTCGTGCCTGAGTGCGCACAGGGGGCTCTGCGTGCGTTTCTTTCGTCCGTGAGAAAAAGAGATCAAACCGGTATTCACTTGGGAGGGGCAGTGGTGGGTAAATACCATGCAACTTTCAGGGGATAGCTAAAAACGCATTTCAGAAGTTGGGGGTTCACCCGCTGCGAGAATTGCACTACGGAGAAGCTGCAACTTCTACAGCTTCTGCTTGTCATTTCCCCCCTTTGGTTAGCTTATAGCTGTAAAAAGCCAGAAGTTGGCTGCAAAAGCTCAACCAAACACAGCCTAAGCTCCGTGTCCGAGTGTTTGACATTGAAAGAACGAGAGCCCAAATGTTACGTAAACCAAACAATCAGACAATCTAATACACTTCTAGTACCATTCTAATCATATTTCCCCAATACATTTTGAGAATGAATCAAACAGGCCGGCTACTCAATAGATGTGGCATTGCAGGAAATCAATACTATCTTGATCTGGGGAGACATTGTAGCCACATATACAAAATGATTAATCTTTATTTTTCTCAGTAAGTGAGTGGATATAATTTATCTTTGGAATTTGATGGCATGATACATACAATTTGTACTAGTATAACATTTTCTGCACGGGTGTCCTACGTACTGTTGTTTTTTTCCTTCACTGTGCTCACAATATAAGACGAAAACGAAGCAACAGAAGCACTTTGGTATGCCACGACACTGTACCATTGCTTCCATGTTTTTTTGGCTTGCGGCCTTTGCCCCGGCCGCATTTGAAGTTGAACGGGGAAACTTACCAACAGAGAGCTGAGTCATTATCCCTATGACAAGAAGCCACTCTCCAGGCAATCTCTACGCTCTCTGCATGCATGATAACACTAAGTGCAGACAATAAAAGACGTACAAAAGGCCCTTCTCTGCTTCACTTCTAGGAAGAGTGGAATCTCAACTTAGTGCACATGGAACACCAAAGCATAACTTATTACAATGGAGTGATTTGGTGAGTTGGGTTCATCTCATTCAGTGTCTGGGATCTCCCTAAGGCTACTCATAGTGGGGAGTATCATATAGTAGTATCACGCATATTATATTAGTGTATGATACTATCTTTATAGTGCATAGTATCATAGATGATTTTATTTATGACCATGCATGACACATAGTAGTATAACATTTATTATGTTACTGTATCTATCTGTCTTACTCTAACCCTCTATCTCTCTTTTCTTTAATTTTCTGCCACATCAGCATGTTTGCTATTTCCGAGTGCATGATACCGGCTAAGATACCCTCACTATGGCCAGCCTAAGCAAACTAATCATCCTATCGTTCCTCAGTGAATGGACCTAATTCCATTGGCCAAAGGCTAACATCAAAGTTTGAGATGTCTTGGCCTTTTGAAATAAGTAATTGGACATCTTCTCTTTTCTGAATGCAAATGGCTGCTTCCCCTGGATCTGGAGGAAGGTGGGTGTTCCATTGGTGCAGCAACTTTGCCCGACGTCTGAATGATTTGAACCGGCGAGCCATCTTGGCATGGTCATGTTCCTTGTTATGAGCCTTGCACCAACGCTCATAAAAGGCCCATAGGCCTTCATCCGATTCAAGGTCCTTTTCCTTCTTCTTTTTTGAGGACCATGGACACTACTTAGTCTTAGTCCATGGTGGAGACACATCTCTCATTACGTGTTCAGCATCAGCTGGGACATCAGCGATCATTCTGAAATCGCCGGATGTTCTCGCGATAGGGGCAAGCTCATGGGCCAGCTTGTTCTTGTAGGAGAAAGTAGAAAGCTGCTTCCTCACGTCTGCTAGGGTTGCGTGGCAAGCTGACCTACTGATCATGCCTGCCTGCATGCAATTCACGGCCAACACTTTAGCAAACAGTCTCTAGTATCATCACCTGTCCATTGAAAAGCTTTGCAAATTCTGTCAGCCCCGGCAGAGCTGCGGCACCTTCATCTTCTTCCACTGAACTGCATCGGGCCAAGCGCCGTCCAATGGACATGAAAACACGGCCCATGTGGTCCGTAGCCATAGCGCCTCCCCATGTGTCACCTGTTTCCCCTACAAACGCCGCATCGGTATTTAATTTGGCCTTGCCTAACGGGGGAGCAGCCCAATGATTGGGCATCGAAGGAGATGGCATCGTCAGACTGACTGGGGACAGTGATAGTTTACCTTTGTCCGAATCCTCCATAGGATCGCATGCAACAGCCAGCAGCTCATCATGCAGCCTAAGAACAAGTATAATAAGGTGATGTAGGCGGGTTATAAGACTTTTAATATTATATTTTTGCTGAGTTGGTTGAAAGAAAAGAGAAGTGGGCTGTAGTGTTTGAAAGACCTGATGTAATAGGGTAGTTTGAGCCCTGCTTGGTTCTGTCTGTGGCAGCTACTCTTGGGCTGTTGCCGAACGCTGTTGAACAGTCTGTGTGTGTTGGTTTTGCTTTGGCTTTCAATAAAAAGTTGGGGCGGGGGAAACCCCCTTCACAAAAAAAAAGTTGGTTGTAGATTTACAACCGGCTATTGCACGGGCTCCAAGAAGTGATGTGAGACTGTATGGTGGACCATATGGTAAAAAGTAGTACTACTTTGTAGCCTACTACTATACATGTTAACTATTACATTGATTATAGATGACATGGCAATAGTTTACAGCCATCATCAATCGGTTCTTTTATTAACCATGCTCTAATAAGATACTGCAATCTTCCCGAGACTGTGTCTTGCCCATCACCATCTACTACAACGTTGTTTCTCATATTCCACGCCTGCCACATAATTAACATGATCTTGCTTCTGACCTCGGCAGCGACGTCTTTAATGGCTCCATCCCACCGCGGCTCGACGAACTTCATGGGCGACATCCCATACCAGTTCAGCAGGCTTCCAAGGATTGTCCATTTTGACCTGGGCTCCAACATCCTCACCAATCTGAAGGACTATCGCGAGTTCTCGCCGATGCCCACGTCATGACCTGAAGAGCACTCAGCTGGTTTCCACTATTCCATCACAACTGGGTAACCTTGGCAATCTCAATTTCGTCGATCTATCCACAGGGCCGGTCCTAGCATTACGAAGGCCCTAGTATGATTGAGGCACAATGAACCTTAACAATGTAACATATATACATTTAACAATATAAATTGTATATCATGAAAACTATAAAGGCATAAACATAAATAGTTAGCCAATGAAGTCTCAGTACACCATCTATGTGTGATTATATGATGCAAATAATAATTATAAGCTACATGTATTTAACTATAAATAACTACTAAATAAATACAACATGTTGAAGCGTATGTGTGTGTGGGGGGGGCATTTTCCCCTGTCCACCCCATAACAATGTTTATTTTATGTTCTACAATCAATTGTTTTGTAATTTATTGGAGTATGTAGATATATTCGGCCCTTATTTAAGTTGGACCCCTAAGCCACTGCACCTTTTGCCATGGCCGGCCCTGGCTGTCCATGAACAAACTCAGTGCGCGGTGTTCTGCCACCAAACTTTGGTAGGGATGCGCAAAATGCAAGAGTTTGGCATTTCGACAAACAAACTCGCTGGCCAAATTCCATCATCTTTGTTCACGAGCCGTCTGAAGCTCATATCATTCCAAGCACAAGGAAACTCATTTACAGAGAGGATTCCACCGGAGCTCGGCAAGGCAACCCATCTACAAATCTTGTATATCTACAGCAACAACCTCACTGGCTCTATCCCAGTAGAGCTTGGTGAGTTGGTAAACCTGAATCAGTTAGACTTGTCTGTGAACTGGCTGTCAGGGCCAATACCCAACTCGTTTTGGTGGAACTCAGGCATCTCAGGGGCGTAGTGCTCTGCTCTTCCTTAACCGGCTCACCTTGGCAATCCCAGCAGAGATCGGCAGCATGACAGCATTGCAAGTCTTGAATGTCATCACCAACCATTTGGAAGGGAAACTGCTAGCCACCGTCACATCACTTGGGAATCTCCAATACATCTCCTTGTTCGATAAGAACTTTAGCGCCACCATACCAGTGCAAAATTGGCAGCCACAACTGGATTCCTTTTTGGCATGATGACTCGACAGGCAGAGGACGAGTACTACACCCCTTTCCCACGTTATACTCTTTCGCCAAGAACAAGTGTTGCAATGTTGCCATGCAATACGCTGACAGGGAATGACATGTCCAACTGCTCCTAAATCTCTATGTCACGGTCACTCAAGAAGTACAGTCATTGATGGACTATATACATGACTAGCGGCTATGTGACACCGGACATGACTGCGGAATCTCTTCAGTTTTCTGAAGAAGGCACCGCTTATTTTTAGAGCCCGCTTCCTCACAGGAGTCATGTGGCCACTCAACGCTTTTGTTTGAGATCAAGTCATACTAGTGTTGAAATCTAGCTTTATTTAGCGGCTGCTTCTATTTGTCGTTGCACGGTGGTCCTGTAATCAACCTTGTTGTTATGTGTTTTTGTTGGCCTTGTTTTCCTTATAATGCGGACCAATTCTCTTCTTGTTACTGAAATCTCAGGTGCACCCTCCTCTATGATCAGTTTCCGTGAAAATACTTAACAATGTAATTACGGGGGCATACATAATAGCATGGCAGACTGGGCTGCTATTTATGGAAGTAGCGGCTATATCTAGTTTTCGTGATCCAATGTTTTGGCCACACAAATTTGTTGGAAACCATGTAGGCGAGGAAGAGAACGTACCAACTCCCTTTAACATAATAATAAAGACATGTCAATGTTAGGAAAGTTACATTCAATTTCAGTCGTGGATGGATGATCTTTTGTAATTCATAGAAATTGGCTAGTTTTCCCCCCACTTACATGTTACTTAAAAATCTAAAAACACATGCAGTAGAGTCTTACCGTTTTCTGTTCAAAGAAGTAAAGAATATTCGAGTTCATTCTTCCACAAACGGACGGAATTTACACCCCCCCCCCCTCCATGTAGCCAGCCAGCATGCGACAGAAGAAGTTGCTCCATTTCACATGCAACCCATGGTTTTCACTTTCACGTGCATTCTTGTTGAAGTTTCATTAATTCTGGTATATATTGAAATTATTGCCTTTTGGTCAAATATTTCAGCAATTTCAATAGTAGTTACAAATTGAAATAAGTTTCAACATTTTGTAGTTTTCAAAATATTTGACTGGATTGAAATTTAGGAATAGTGCGGATGCGACGGAATGAATCAAGTGAAACGAGCCATGACATTTTTTCATCCAAGCAAGGGCGCGTTGCATGGGATTCATCAACAAATGGATAGGGATAAGCGGTCGCACGTCCAAGACAGCCTTTCTCAGTGTGCCATGGAACCCCCATCTTCCAATTCCTCTTACAGAGATCCTGGATTCACTTGCCTTATTTTGAGGAGACTTCCAAGCCGTGCCCTAACACAACATAGTGCTACCTCCGCCGGGATTTTTAGTCATCTGAGCAGCTTAGGCGCGTTCAGAATTAAAAGGACGCATGCAGAGCATCTCGTGCTTTCTATTGCCTCGTACTCCGGGTAATTATTGCAAACACATTGATGCAACAAGGTGGAGTACTAGTGTGCATGCTGCCAATGCACGTGTTTCGTTTAGTCAGCCAGCCCAGCGCGCAGAGCAGACAAAGGGCATGTTTGGTTTCTAGCCACATCTTGCCACATTTTACCACACCTCACCTTAGGCAAGTTTGACCAAGTTAGGTGGGTGTTTGGTTCTAGCAACACCTAAGGCAAGAATTTTTTTTATGAGAAGTGAACCTCAAATGTCATAGACACAAAAAAGTGTGGCAAGATTACCTTAGACAAGCCAAAGTGTGGCTAACAATTTGAGCAAGTCAAGTTAGTCAAGTGTGGCAAAAATAATATGGCAATATATGGCAAACATAGTCACAAACTCACAATCCAAAACAGCCCCAAAGAATTAATTAAGGAGGCACAAAAGGCAGAGGAGTTTTGCTCGCTATGGTTGGTCACTCTCTTGCAGATTACCACAAGCTGAGACGTCTTGGTAGCAGCGTTTTGGTCTGGCGCCCTTTTAAACTCATACGGAGGTAGTAAGAAGATACCGCGAGAAGTCAAATTCAATTGAAAATTTCGGTCCTTCGGTCAAAAACAAAACCGAAATCTGAATTTCAGCGATACATATCTGGATCTGAAATTGAAAAGCATGGTGCAGCCGCGAGGCAAGCGGGAGGAACGACCAAAGCCAGGCAGTCGTCTACGCAGGGGGGTCAAGTCGCGAGGTCAAGCCTGTCCCCTGCAGCATTATGCCAAAGCCAATATCATTCGGAGATTGATGGATGTGCCTGCGCGCGTCGTCTTGTTGCTAGCTCCTAGCTTGTCTTGCCCCAGCCCGGTCGCGCGCGCCCACGTCCTTTTCCATCCCGTTACCCCGCCGTCATCGTCATATCGCGTTGCCAGAGACCCACAGTAGTGCGTAGAGAGAACGGCGTCCATCTCTCTCGGCGGAGGTGGAGCCGCCGATGCCGACCCGCGAGCTGCCGGATGCCCCGTCTTGAGGAGGCAAGCTGCTGGGCCACGGACGTGCTCACCAAGAGACGACTGACTCCAGCCCGACGTCGTCGTCGTCTGTAGCTAGCCCGGCCGGGACCAATTCCTGACGGAGCTAGCTCTTGTGTTGTATGCGGGCAAACGATGGAACACCGCGCGCGCGCGTGCCACTCATTCAGTTGTGGCGAAAGGTACGGATGAAGGAGATTATTAGGAGCTACTACTCTTTCTTATGCACTACTAGTACGAGTGAAGAATCGTCTTGTCCATGTGTGTGTGTGTGCGCGCGCACGAAAGAATCGTCGTGTAATTGTCTATGCATGTGTGGCTGATACCTCAGGTGCAGTTGCAGACAAACAAAACGACGCCTCTTCGTTCCTTGCTGGAACGGTCGATATGATTAGCAGAAGGAGATTCACCGCGAAAGGCACAAGATATCAACCGTACGTACAGGTCATCACGATGCAACTATCCCTCTCCATACACCTATACTAACTACGCACGCACGTACGTAATCCATGGCAGGCGGCCGCGCTATGCGCCGGCCGGCCGGTGGCCGTGCTGCCCTTCGATCCCTTCACGCGTAGCCGTTTTAATGGCTCGTTCCCATCATCTCTCGCCCTCCCACATTCCTTTCAGAGAAAAACACAACGCCCCCCGCGTCCCGCAGCGCGTTTGCCTCGCCCGAACGCTCGCCGTCGTCAATCGAAACAAAGCTGTAGACCAGCAACAGCATTTCGGTTGCCTTCCCCGTTGCATCTATGGTAGGATGTAGCAATCATCAACACCGGTAGTAGCAAAACTGACAACTATTGCAGCAAAAAAACACATAGTTCGCGGGTCTCGACGACGTCATGAAATGGATATAGTAAATCAACGCCGGTAATAGCAAAACCCCACATAGTGGTAGCAAGAGGTACACTGGTTCCAACAAAAAACGGAGCATAGTAGCAAAATCTTGGCTGGTTCCAGCAAAACCGAAGATGCGGTAGCAATATTTGGGGTTAGTTCCAGAAAAAAAACTGGTTCCAGAAAAAATTACGGCCATCTTTGCTTTGCCATTTCTAACAAAATAAACCTCGCCGGATATCCATCACTTGTCGCCGTGGTACCATACACCCTAAATACCAGCCGCCGCGTATTTCCGGTACTTGTTGCCGCCGCTCCAACACTTGTGCCCGTCGTTTCAAGCACCCGGGGGGGTGCTGGTTGCGTCACTTGTCGCTGTGGTTCCATAAACCCTAAATACCGGGTTTCTGGCACTGCATCGCCATGTAAAATTGTGGTTCAAATGACGTGACAGAGGCGTGTGTGGTGTAGAAGATGATACGAAAGGAGAGGGGATAAGGCTCGAGGGATTCAGCGGTGCCTGGGGCTCATAGGCAGTGCGCGTGTGCGGGAGCCGGTCGGCCGATTATAATCGTTTTCCTTGCGATTAAGCTCGAATTACTGCTCTCTATTGCCATGTAAAACGACATTATTACACTAGCTATACGAAGACCTTTGCTACACACCCGGGCAGGGATAATACGAGATCAATGGGGAGGCCTAGCTAGGAACTTTTGATTGGATCAAATTAGGTGGAGGGCCCAACCGCGGCTGAAAATCGGCGGGAAAGGAGGTGGGGGAGGGGGCAGAGATTAGTTAGAAGAAAATTCCGTAAAGCCCTGTGAATGTCGGTGCGGCTAGAATAATTTCTATATACACACATACAACAGGTGCACATAGAATGCGTACGTGGCAAGCAGATCACGACAGGTTGGCGGACGCGGTTCTCCGCCGCGGGACGGCACCAGTGCCGGCGCCCTTCATCTCGGCCCGAAATTTGGCGGAGAGTGCGTTTCTCCCGGCTGCGGGAGCCGTGGGCCAAAAGAGGCCCATGCTGACAGCCATGTCCTTGAGCCCCTCCAGCTGCTCGAGCTCCTCCACCACAACAGCCATGCTTGGCCTATCCCGGGGCTGCGGGCTTGTGCAACGCACCGCCAGGTGCGCCATGGCGCGGGCGCCCTTGACAGAGTAGTGCCCCGAGAGCTTCTGGTCCATGATGCAGCGTAGACGGCGGCTGCTAGCGAGGTAGGGCCGGGTCCACTCCACGAGCTTGATGGTCTGCTCAGCGCGCGCAGTGCGGCCAGGGACGTGCTCCATAGCCCGGCGGCCCGTTAGGAGCTCCAGCAACACCACGCCGAAGCTGTACACGTCGCTCTTCACCGCCAGGTGGCCCGTCTGCACGTACTCGGGCGCCGCGTAGCCGTGGGTGCCCATCACGCGGGTGCTCACGTGTGTCTCCTCCCCCTCGGGGCCCATCTTTGCCAGTCCAAAGTCTGACAGCTTCGCCGTAAAATCCTGTTCGACAAGATTAACTCAATCATGACTCGTGAGTCTCGACTCTTGGTAGATCAGATCAGACCCAATTCAATTGTGTCAATTCGTGAACGAGAACGAACGAACTTACCGAGTCGAGAAGGATGTTGGACGCCTTCAAGTCTCGGTAGATGACGGGCTGCTTGCCGCCATGGAGGAAGGCGACCCCCTTGGCAGCGCCGATGGCGACCTTGAGCCTGGTGCCCCAGGGCAGCGTCGCGGATATCCTTTTAAAGAGGTGGTTGTCGAGGCTGCCGCGCGGCATGAACTCGTAGACGAGGAGGCGCTCCTCATCCTCACAGCAGTACCCAAGTAGCTTCAACAGGTGCTCATGCCGGAACTGCCCAAGGAAGATTACCTCGGCCTGCAACCCCATCCCCGGACATAGGTGTTAGTTGGGGCTATGGACTAGGAAGAACAGCGGAAAGTAGTGGCTACTCTCGGATGTACTACACCCGACTTTGTGCGAATATTGGGAAATCGTTATCAAACAGCATCCAAAAAATCTGATATCACAGCAAACTATATCAAATATTTGATGTTCTTGCAAAATTTGATCCAAAAATAACATCTCCTGAGCCATTGCGAAAAAAAAAAATCGCTGCTCAAAGTTTTGTGCACTGTTTGAGGAGCTACGTTGTTTCGTTTGGTGGGAGCTCCTGGGATGTTATTTTAGGATGAAATTTTGCAAGAACCTCAAACATTTTATACTGTTTGATGTCGTAAAACTTTACATCTTTTGGATGTTGTTTGATAACGTTTTTCTCAATTCCTGGACAACTAGGGTGTAGTACACCTAGAACATCCACTCCGGAAGAACAGCGGGTAATTATGTACTCGGACTTACCAGCCACTCCCTGTGGCCTTGGTGGCCGGCGATGTTGAGCTGCTTGACGGCAACGGGCTGGGGCTCGAGGCCGGGCCGCATGCCGGCGTCGACGAAGCCTTTGTGGACGGCGCCGAACCCGCCCTCCCCAAGGAGGTAGCCGCTGGAGAAGTCGTGCGTGACGCCACGGAGCTCGCTGAGGCTGAAGGAGTGCAGCTGCTGCATGGTGCCCACGCCCATCTCCCCCGCGCCGTCGGCGTCGTCATCCTTGACGTCCGTGGGCGTGGCCGGGCCATTGGCCATGGCGGATAGGCGCCGGAAGGAGGCGAGCCGGCGCGAGAACTCGGAGTTGGGCGGGCGGTAGTTCCGGGCCTCTGCGGCCTCCTCGTCCTCCTCCGCGCTCCAGCACTTGGTCGCCGACGCCAGCACCTGCCTCCATGGCCTCGGCATCCTCCTCGCTACGCTTAGTTGGGTAGGGTAGCTTGGATTGGCGAGAGCGTGGGGAAGGAAAGGAAGGAAATGGGTAAGAGCTAGAGGTAGAGGTGGATATGGACCAGTACGTGGTGCAGGTTCGTCGTGGTTGCGACTTGTGAGCGTGGTCGGGGAAGAAGGGCGTGCTGGTGGCAGGGATGATATACCAACGGCCCAAACGAGGACGGGACGACTGGTCGGTCTTGGCGGAGCGTATTGTTTTTCTTCGCAGGATCTAGGAGAGTTTCTCGTCGGATAGGATCCGTCTGCTTCCCGTGAGAGATGCCCGGTTTTGCAGTACCAAAAATCCCTAATTCACCAGCTCGTAGTGGACGATCCGGATGGCTGCCATTTCAAAATCCAATGGCTGAGAACGTGTCTTGCGGAAAGGCCTTCAGCGTGCGACTAGTCAGCAACGCATGCATGCATGAACTTTTTTTTGTGTGTTTTCTACAGCCGTAATAAGATTTTTAAAAGACCATTCTTTCTTCTTCTCTCATTTCTGTCACGGTATCTTGCTTTAAACCATGATATCTAATGGCTCCAATCATATTTAATCAGAACCACCGCGTATTGGATAGGGTAACATGTGGCCGCCGCCTTTACCAAAAATCACAATAACCACCAACTCCAGACCTCCAGTCTCTACCGCAAGTGAGTGACAAATCACATTGATTCTTGTGTTACCTTGTTCTAACAACGCTTTTGACTGATGGGCCCACCTATTAGGCTGACTTGGCAAAGAATAAACATGTGGATCGGTGACTAGTCTCTCACACGCACACTCTCTCTCTCTCTCTTTCTCTCTCTCTCTCTCACACTCGCTCACTAGTATCTCTAACATTTTTTTTTTGCGGGTGAGTATCTCTAACATTTTATCAAGCACCTCGTGTGCACACACACCACCTAAGACTGTAACATCCCAAAATTCTAAATTTTGGAATGTTATGACAAATAGATAGTTTTGACTGATTATTTGATTGAGTGACTGAAAGTGAGTGAATTCGAAACTTTTGAAAGTTAAATGAGAGGGAATAAAAGGACTTTTCCAAACTTTCATTTTTTGCTTTTATAATCTTCGGGAATTCAAATTCTTTTCATCACAAAACCCTGGAGAGAAGATGACATGACTTCTTCCATTTATTTAAATAACAAGGGGTGTTGAAAATATTTGAATTTCATTTGAGAATATTTCCAATTCTAAAACTTTATGCAACTCAATGATTTTCACGAGAGAAGATAAAATGACTTCTTCAAATTATATGAAATATGAGTTGGGAGTTTCAAAGAATTAAATTCAAAGTTCTTTTGAATTTATTTTCAATTGGAGTTATTTGGGTTTTATTCAAATTATTTTTCTGCAAAAATAAAATATATGGAAAATAGGGTAACATGATTCCCTACAACAAAAAATTGAGAGGAATAAATTTAAAGTCATTTGGGTATTTTTAAAATGATTTTCAGTGAATTTTATTAGGGCAGTAGCACTGTTTGAATTATTTAAATTTGTGTGTATTTTATTTAATTCTAGAATAATGTTCATCTCGTAGGAAATGTTTTACTGAAATTTTGATATATTATATGCCTATATATTATTTTTATTTATTTTGCTTTCTTCTTATTTTGTTTTTCTGAAAAAAATGCTTATATATATAAAAAAAATTGGCCGAAGCCGACCGAGCCAGGCCGACCCAGCCAGAGGCCGAGCCAGCCCAGCACCGCTCCCGCCAAGCCCGCTGGCCTTCGGCCCAGCAGAGGCCAGCCTGACGCCAGCTCGTCCCGAGCTCCGCTCGAGACCGCCGCCGCCACGACTCGCCGCGCCGACCTCGGCGTCCGTGCCCGCCCCGGTCTCCCTCTGCCCCCTCCCGCACGCCAAGCCGCCGCCCCTCTCCTATAAAACCCGAGGCCCCGGGCCCCGTTCTCTCTCTCTCTCCCGCCGCCGCCGCCCTTTTTGCCGCCGCCGGCGAGATCCACCGCCGCCGCCTCGCTCCGTCCCGCCCCCGCGGACCACCGCCGACGCCGCCATCCTCCTCGCCTCGCCGCGCCCTCCCGTGCTCCTCGCCTTCCCGACGCCGAGCCACCGCCCCGAGTTCGCCGGAGCCGCCGCCTTCTCGCCGGAGCCGACGCCCCGACCCAAACCGCCACCGCCGGTTCTCCGCCGAAGACCGTCGAACCCGCCGTCGACCGGTAAAAACCGCCCGGTCCGATCCGGTTTATTTTCCTGTTTCGTTTTTTTTTAAAGCCGGTTTTGTTTTTTTACCTAGTTATTTAGTGAATGATCGCTAGGTTAGATCTGTTAGTGAACGCTTTCGTTCATTAGGTCTCGGTAGCGAGCGTTCGCTCGATAGCCTTTTTTCTTTTTATTTTTTTTTTCTATTCAGGGACCTATTTGTAGTAGTTCTTTTACAGAATAGCCCCTAGTTTTCAAACGTTAATAACTTTTCACTCGTTTATCCAAATTCAACGAAACCAATGCTCACGTGTTCGTTATGATCTCCTCTATCCAGTAATCCAACTCAAACATGTTTTTGAAAGTTTTAAAATTTGAATTAGATCAGTTTTGAATTTGTACTTCGTTTGATCATAACTTGAGTTTCGTAACTCCGATTTAGTTGATTCTTTTTGCAAATCGAAACTCTTGACCTAAACTTTCTGATAAGGCCAAATACACATGGTTTTGGTACTGTTAGAAATTGTTTATGTTGCAAGAGTTATTTGCTTGGTTTTGATGTTTTCCGAATCGTACTCTTCGTTCTTTCCGATCTTTTGAGTGATTGCTTATGTGTGCTTACTATTGCTTGCTTACGATAGATTGACCGGAGTGTGACGAGTAGACCTATCAAGAGTTTTGAGTGCGAATCATCTTCATCAACTTTGCAGGCAAGTAACACTTGATCATATCTTTTCCTACCCAGTTTTATGCATTAGCTCAATCCTGAAACATTGCATGATTAGGATGACATTAATTTGTGGGTTGGGAAGTAGATGATGAGGTAGGAACCTATTGCCCTGTTACTTTCAAACCCTTGGGAGTTACTTCTACGTTATGCTTACATTGCCATGCTATGCTCGTAGACGTGGTTTGGGTTGAGAGATATTCACGACAGATGTGAGATTATTAATTAATGGTTTACTTTAAGGTGGCAACTTAAATACACATCTGGGTGGATTGAGGCACCTGGGGAACCGAGTGTTGTCTGTTTTTTTGGAAATCCCGGGGTACCCGTGTGATCTTCCTATGGACCGCCACCCAGGCTCAAAGGGAACTGAGATTATTCATGCTAGAAACTTCCGTGTGCAGCCACAAGCTATTATGGGCTCTAGCATAGTTGAGTAAGTTACGTGAAGCTCTCGAAGAGGTAGATCAGCAGGTAGTGGGTTTTATAGGTTTGGTATGATCTATCCGGAGTAGAGAGTTAATGTTTCGAAAGATCGTGTCTCGGTCATCCGTCTCTCAAACACCTGCGGTCACGAGAAACCAGCGGAGGCGATCGAGTCTTGTGGGGAAAAGTGCGCAAACCTTTGCAGAGTGTACAATCTAATCATGGTTAGCCGTGTCCCCGGTTATGGACAATTCTGAGTATCTAGTACTTGAGTATTCACATGTATTTCATCACTCTAAATTAATACTGTTGGGTTGTTAATCACTTTAATTGGGATTGAGTTAGGGTTATACCTTCTCAATGATGTTTCAACCACCATGATAGTTAAAATAAAAATTTATTCCTTTGATGTAGGAAAAAATTGGCTTTTCGCAAAACTGTAAACATAGAGCTTTCCACCAGCCATATATGCATGTAGTATAGCTTATTCTTTCATTACCCTATGTGTTACATTTCCAGCATATTCCATGTGCTGACCCGTTTTCGGGCTGCAACGTTTCATGTTGCAGATTTTTCAGACGACGAGTAAGTGATACGTTAGGGTTACGATTTCCTATACTCAACTTTGCCGTTGGTGTTGATGGGAATCCACAACCTTATTGCTTCCGCTATATTTTGGATTGAGGTAATAGTATTTACGTTACTTTATACATGTGATTTACCTCTGTTATAAATCCTTCGAGTACTGTGTGTATTAGCATACTTGATCCAGGGATGACACGAAAGCACAGAGACTTGATCCATTCGGGTCGGGTCGCTACAAGATGGTATCAGAGCACATGTTGACTGTAGGACGTGACACTAGAAACTGGCAAGCCCATAGGAAAAAAAATTCTCTACAACTTCATTTTCAAAAGATATTTTACCTCTCTTCTCTTCTGAGCTTATTCAAATAATCCTTTTTAGTGAGACCATACCCCTTTTCCCTTTTGACCACTCGAAGATTTGACCGGTGAGACCACTCCAAGGAGACAAGGTATCGGACAACTAAGACCATTTGGAATGAAGAGGATTTTACCGTACATTACAATGACGGAAACTACAACGGTGAAGACTCCGAAGACTAGGAGATTTTGAAGGCTCTGAAGAATTCCCAGATCTTATGACCTAGGAAGGTTATGCTTATGGAATTTGACGGACCATGGAAGTTATCAATACCCAAGATCAAGGTGTATCGGAGAAAGACCGGAACATGGAGAGTTAGAAACTCAAAGTTTTGTTAGGAAAACCCTAAGGCAGGAGATATCAACTATGGAATGATAGCTCATGGAAATGACAAGAGCAGAAACACGCTATCCATGAAGTTATCGCCTGCTTATGCTATTGTCACCGTGCTGAGTTAAGCATGCATATGCATGGAACGATTGGATGGTAGAAGGCTGATGAAGCACCTATCAGCAAAAGATGCAGTTTTAACATAGCTGGTGTATCACCATGATCTGGAGTATTACATCAAGGAGTTTAAGATGGATCTGCATGAAGCCGTATTTGGCAAGGAGGCAATTCATGAAGAATTCAGGAACCTGAAACTGAAAGTAGACAAGCTGAGGAGCAAAACCTTGAGACATCAAAGATTTGTCAGGAACTGAAGCACAGTAGGATCATCGTTCATATCAAGGTTGATGAAACCAGAAGTTTGGAATGCAACTCCGGAAATATTAAAGGACGTCGCGAGAGACTTCGCGTCAACAGAGATGATCTGGCAAAAGAACTCGAGCAGGACAAGCACGATTGGAAGAAGCCATCGGAAACATGAACAAGACTTGAAGAGTTTGATGACTTTGAGATCTATTGACCATTAGAAGCCCAAAACCCCGTTGTACTTACGTAAGATGCGACGATTGTGAGCTGTCATTTGTTTGTTGTTTTTCTGACAGCCACAATAAAACCTGTATTTTCAAAACCATTTTTTGTATTGTGTGTATCCCTCCCTGTCTATCTCTCTTATCTCACCCCAAAACCCTTGGACCCAATAGAAGTTGAATAGGAGATGAGCTTGTATTTTCTAGACCGATGAGTCAATTGGAGACAAACCGATGGATTTAGAACATGGAGGATCACATGAAGAACAACCCTATAGTCAGAAAGGATATGGCCCAGCATGCTCTTAAGTGTTTTGAAAGAGGTGTTGCTACTTGGTGGAAGATGTACCAAACCATCAATGGATGGCAAGGAGTAACCACTTGGGGAGAAATTAAGTTGACTTTGCTAATGTCTCGGTTTGTGTCCCAGAAATTGAAGCCTTCGGAAAAGGATATGAATAAACCTTGTGCATGCAAGCTCTGTGGAGAAATAGGACACACCCATAAGGAACACAAGGATGAATGCCCTAATTGTGAAGGAAGTCACCCAGCTGAAGAATGCCCAACTAGGCAGATCACTTGTTTCTTGTGTGAAGGGACTACCCACTACCCTGCTCAGTGTCACATTTACCCCATGGTACAAAGAACCATCCAGCAGAAGAAACAAGAAATGAAAGGAGCCCTCACGGAAGTTCTAAGAGAAGCTGTGATGAAGGAAGAGGTGGAGGACACACCCAAAGAAGAACCAATTAAACCCTGCACCAAGTCCTGCTATTCATGTGGAGAAGAAGGTCACATCTCCTAGAATTGTTTGAATGGGGATTTAGTAGAATTCCCGACAGAGGAAGTAGAGTATGACCCACAGGAAATAGAAGCCCTGATTGGAACGGAAAGGTCCAGGAAGAGAAGTAGGTTGGATTCCAGGAACAACCCAATTTCTACAAAGAAAGACCTGAGTCATATCACATGTTTCAGGTGCAAAAATTCAGGGCACTACTTCAATGATTGCCCAAGAGGGAAGATAAGGACCCAGGAGGCTATATAATCACAAGGAAACCTCGATATTTGTCAGAAGTAATATGTTTCCGTTGTGATGAAGCAGGACACTTTGCCAGGGATTGTCCCAAAGAGAAGGAGACTGGTGATATATAGTTTAATTTGTAACAGAAGAAATGGAGTAGTAGAAATGAGAGCTTTTCTTTTATATTGAGGTGTTAAGTTGAGACATGTAATGGAAGAGCGAGATGATTGTAATAATTTAAGAATCAATAAAGTTAGCAGTGTTGGTACTGCTTTGGATTTTATGAGTTACCCTATGAGGAAAGATGTTGACCAATTTCGAGGATATGAGAAATATGGTCTATGGAATATTGGAACATTTTAAGGGTGGTAGTACCCTGTAAGAATCGTTGACCCCTGGAAAAGATAAGGATACCCACTGAATGGATTTCAGACAAAATGAATATGAGTTTTGTGTCGATATGTTTGGTACCCCAAGAGAGTGTGGGATGACGTTGGAGACCGTCAGTTGTTTGGACCAAATGTGATCAAGGATTCGGAAGAGAATGTTAAGTTGATTCGAGATAGGCTGAAAGTAGCTCAGTCCAGGTAGAATAGTTATGCATGCACAAAAACGCAAGGAGGTAGTCTATGAAATTGGAGACAGAGCATATCTTTGTGTGCCACCTCTGCGAAGAGTTAAACGATTTGGAGTTAAGGGAAAGTTAGCCCCGAGATTTGTAGGACCATACCGAGTTTTGGAACGTATGGGAGAATTGGCTAACAAGTTGAAGTCACCCGAAGGACTGTTAGGAGTTCATGATGTGTTTCACGTTTCCCAGTTGAAGAAGTGCCATGCAGAGATGACCAATATTCCCCTGTAAGGACGCTTGACCCTGGAAAGGATAATGATGTTCCATGAAGTGGAGTATGGACTTCTTAAGTATAAGTTTTTATCTCGGTATGTGGGACATCCCACGAGAATGAAGAGATGAATTTACTATTGGATATAAAGGAGGTATGATGTTGGAAGTATGGATCAATGGAAATTCCATGAAGAGTCTGAGTAATCATGTCCCCGTTTGGTGCAAATATAAGGAAAAGAGACAGTACATTTGGATGGATTTTAAGTATGCCAGGAAATTGGATGTTGGGATAATGATCAGTTGCCCAGATGATGTGTTCAAGGATTTTAAGTGATGAGATGGGCCATAACCCACAGGCTCCAGGACCTGCCAGGAAGCAAGCACACTCTTGCTGAAGGAAAAACCCTGGAAGAAGTTATGATTTTATCGACCGACGATTTTATAGGAGTAACGCAAAACCTGAGAGTTGTTAAGGAACGATAGATGTTTTGTTTGGCTTGCAGAATCAATGGATTTTCCGAACTTGGTTCGTCGACAAGAGAAATTCTGCAATGCTTGTGAGGAAGACCAAGTGTTAGAATGTGAGATTCGCCAAACCATGTACAAGGTAATGATTTGGGTGCGGGATGGATTGATCACCATACTGACTTACTCTTATTATTCGCTTTGCTATAGGGGATGGTAAATCTCAGTGACTTACCTATAGTAGAGAGACGACGGTCAAAACCTTGTTTGAACCTTAGAATGGTATAAGAATTTTTCCCCTTGTACAAGGTAGTTTTTGCCAACCGTAGGTTATACGGTGAGGTTCAACCCAGACCCGTTTTCTGCAGGACAAACCATAAATTGTTGACCACCATGAGATACCGATAGCTGATTAGTATTGGCGCCAGACCCGTCAGCTATGAAGACCCAGTCTCGGAATAACCTTACCAAGAGGAATGGACAAAAGTATTGAGGAAAAGGTTATGCCGCTACCGGAAGAGCCCAGAAAAGTAATTATCCAGAGGATCTGAGAAGATCGACACTGCCAACAACAAGGATGGAGTATGTGATCTTTGATGGAACCGTAACCATGCCTCTAAGGGTGGTAGCACCCCAGACCCCTTGTGATGATCGATGGATTTTGAGAAGACCCCCAAACCCTAACCTATTTCTTGCTAGCCTCTCCGAATCTCGAGGACGAGATTCATTTTAAGTGTGGTAGGTTTGTAACATCCCAAAATTCTAAATTTTGGAATGTTATAACAAATAGATAGTTTTGATTGATTGTTTGATTGAGTGACTGAAAGTGAGTGAATTTGAAACTTTTGAAAGTTAAATGAGAGGGAATAAAAGGACTTTCCCAAACTTTCATTTTTGCTTTTATAATCTTGAGAATTCAAATTCTTTTCATCACAAAACCACGGAGAGAAGATGACATGACTTCTTCCATTTATTTAAATGACAAGGGTGTTGAAAATATTTGAATTTCATTTGAGAATATTTCCAATTCTAAAACTTTATGCAACTCAATGATTTTCACGAGAGAAGATAAAATGACTTCTTCAAATTATATGAAATATGAGTTGGGAGTTTCAAAGAATTAAATTCAAAGTTCTTTTGAATTTATTTTCAATTGGAGTTATTTGGGTTTTATTCAAATTATTTTCTCCAAAAATAAAATATATGGAAAATAGGGTAACATGATTCCCTACAACAGAAAATTGGAGAGGAATAAATTTAAAGTCATTTGGGTATTTTTAAAATGATTTTCAGTGGATTTTATTAGGGCAGTAGCACTGTTTGAATTATTTAAATTTGTGTGTATTTTATTTAATTCTAGAATAATGTTCATCTCGTAGGAAATGTTTTTCTGAAAATTTTGATATATTATATGCCTATATATTATTTTTATTTATTTTGCTTTCTTCTTATTTTGTTTTTCTGAAAAAATGTTTATATATAAAAAAATTGGCCGAAGCCGACCGAGCCAGGCCGGCCCAGCCAGAGGCCGAGCCAGCCCAAGACCGCCTCCCAAGATCGCCCGCTGGCCTTTCGGCCCAGCAGAGGCCCAGCCGACGCCCGCGCTCGTCCCCGAGCTCCGCTCGGAGACCGCCGCCGCCACGACTCGCCACGCCGACCTCGGCGTCCGTGCTCGCTCCGGTCTCCCTCTGCCCCCTCCCGCACGCCAAGCGGGCGCCCCTCTCCTATAAAACCCGAGGCCCCGGGCCCCGTTCCTCTCTCTCTCTCTCTCCCGCCGCCGCTTTTTGCCGCCGCCGGTGAGATCCACCGCTGCCGCCTCGCTCCGTCCGCCCCGCGGACCGCCGCCGACGCCGCCATCCTCCTCGCCTCGCCTTGCGCCGCCTCCCGTGCTCCTCCTCGCCATCCCGACGCCGGAGCCACCGCCCCGAGTTCGCCGGAGCCGCCGCCTTCTCGCCGGAGCCGCCGCCCCGACCCAAACCGCCAGCGCCGGTTCTCCGCCGAAGACCGTCGAACCCGCCGTGGACCGGTAAAAACCACCCGGTCCGATCTGGTTTATTTTCCTGTTTCGTTTTTTTTAAAAGCCGGTTTTGTTTTTTTTACCTAGTTATTTAGTGAATGATCGCTAGGTTAGATCTGTTAGTGAACGCTTTCTTTCATTAGGTCTCGGTAGCGAGCGTTCGCTCGATAGTTTTTTTTCTTTTTCTTTTTTTTTATTCAGGGACCTATTTGTAGTAGTTCTTTTACAGAATAGCCCCTAGTTTTCAAACGTTAATAACTTTTCACTCGTTTATCCAAATTCAACGAAACCAATGCTCACGTGTTCGTTATGATCTCCTCTATCCAGTAATCCAACTCAAACATGTTTTTGAAAGTTTTAAAATTTGAATTAGATCAGTTTTGAATTTGAACTTCGTTTGATCATAATTTGAGTTTTGTAACTCCGATTTAGTTGATTCTTTTTGCAAATCGAAACTCTTGACCTAAACTTTATGATAAGGCCAAATACACATGGTTTTGGTACTGTTAGAAATTGTTTATGTTGCACGAGTTATTTGCTTGGTTTTGATGTTTTCCGAATCGTACTCTTCGTTCTTTCCGATCTTTTGAGTGATTCCTTATGTGTGCTTACTATTGCTTGCTTACGATAGATTGACCGGAGTGTGACGAGTAGACCTATCAAGAGTTTTGAGTGTGAATCGTCTTCATCAACTTTGCAGGAAAGTAACACTTGATCATATCTTTTCCTACCCAGTTTTATGCATTAGCTCAATCCTCAAACATTGCATGATTAGGATGACATTAATTTGTGGGTTGGGAAGTAGATGATGAGGTAGGAACCTATTGCCCTGTTACTTTCAAACCCTTGGGAGTTACTTCTACGTTATGCTTACATTGCCATGCTATGCTCGTAGACGTGGTTTGGGTTGAGAGATATTCACGACAGATGTGAGATTATTAATTAATGGTTTACTTTAAGGTGGAAACTTAAATACACATCTGGGTGGATTGAGGCACCTGGGGAACCGAGTGTTGTCTGTTTTTGGAAATCCCGGGTACCGTGTGATCTTCCTATGGACCGCCACCCAGGCTCAAAGGGAACTGAGATTATTCATGCTAGAAACTTCCGTGTGCAGCCACAAGCTATTATGGGCTCTAGCATAGTTGAGTAAGTTATGTGAAGCTCTCGAAGAGGTAGATCAGCAGGTAGTGGGTTTTATAGGTTTGGTATGATCTATCCGGAGTAGAGAGTTAATGTTTCTGAATGACTGTGTCTCGGTCATCCGTCTCTCGAACACCATGCAGTGCGAGAAACCAGCGGAGGCGATCGAGTCTTGTGGGGAAAGTGCGCAAACCTCTGCAGAGTGTACAATCTAATCATGGTTAGCCGTGTCCCCGGTTATGGACAATTCTGAGTATCTAGTACTTGAGTATTCACATGTATTTCATCACTCTAAATTAATACTGTTGGGTTTTTAATCACTTTAATTGGGATTGAGTTGGGGTTATACCTTCTCAATGATGTTTCAACCACCATGATAGTTAAAATAAAAATTTATTCCTTTGATGTAGGGAAAATTGGCTTTTCGCAAAACTGTAAATATAGAGCTTTCCACCAGACATATATGCATGTAGTATAGCTTATTCTTTCATTACCCTATGTGTTACATTGCCAGCATATTCCATGTGCTGACCCGTTTTCGGGCTGCAACGTTTCATGTGCAGATTTTTCAGACGACGAGTAAGTGATACGTTAGGGTTACGATTTCCTATACTCAACTTTGCCGTTGGTGTTGATGGGAATCCACAACCTTATTGCTTCCGCTATATTTTGGATTGAGGTAATAGTATTTACGTTACTTTATACATGTGATTTACCTCTGTTATAAATCCTTCGAGTACTGTGTGTGTCAGCATACCGATCCAGGGATGACACGAAAGCACGGAGACTTGATCCATTCGGGCCGGGTCGCTACAAAGACAGAGGGCGAATGCGGGGCGGAGTTCTTGGTGCTGACCGGGCCGCTGCCGACTCGTCCGTTTGCCGGTGCTCCCTCTTCCTGCAATCTTCCTATCTGGATTTAAGAGAAGGAGGCGATGTAGAAGATGGCTGCGTTGCCGAACTATGAGGCGTTGGCTCTGCGGCACGTTAGTAAAAGTTGCACGGATTCGAAATTGAGCCGTGTCTAACGGCAAAATTTCTATTGATGATGGGCAGGACTGACCAAAACCTCACAGGGGTAAAGAAGAAGATTTCTCATCTTATACCAAGAGAGAGCCGACTTAGGGTTGACCATATTAAAAAATGGTGTAATTGTGTGAGCACTAAGACCACCATCTGCGAGTATGGGAAGGAAAATAAGCGGCAACACAGATGGGTTGCCATCTGTTAAAATAAGACAAAAGTATATTTTTCATCCTTTAAGTTTTTCGAAAGTTTAGATTTAATCCTTAAACTCCAAAACCTAGTCTCTGAATTCTTTAAAAACCAGATAACTTTAGTACCTCGTACCACATTATGGGTGGTTCTCATGTGAGGTGGACATGTTTTTTTTAAATGGAAATAAATAAATAAAATTAATTGGGGGAGAAGAGTGATCGAACCTGAGAGCTGTATTGTTCAGATTTTTCAATTCGCACAAAAGCTAACCAACCCAGCAAACTACACTTTCTGTACAAATTAGAGCTAGCAACTTTTATATCTGCGACGGCCGACTGCGCGGCGAAGCTCTTCTCAAGGCGGGACTGCGACCACGACCGGAAGGCGGAAGCTGAGGTCGTATACCTTTCGACACAAGAGATAGAGAAAGTATACACTAACGCACACCTCGGCGTGCATGAGAACGGTGAGCTCTGCCTCGTCGTGCGCCTCCATACCCACACAGCTCCGGACCAGGAGCATGTCCGGCTCTCACTTTGGCAATTACCCTGTTGGAAATATGCCCTAGAGGCAATAATAAAATAGTTATTATTATATTTTATTGTTCATGATAATTGTATATCGTTTATGGTATAGTTGTATTAACCAGAAACCGTAATACATGTGTGAATGCATAGACTACAACATGTCCCTAGTGAGCCTCTAGTTGACTAGCTCGTTGATCAATAGATGGTTGTGGTTTCCTGACCATGGTCATTAGATGTCGTTGATAACAGTATCACATCATTAGGAGAATGATGTGATGGACATGACCCAATCCTAAGCATAACACAAGATCGCGTAGTTCGTTTGCTAGAGCTTTTCTAATGTCAAGTATCATTTTCTTAGACCATGAGATTTTGCAACTCCCGAATACTGTAGGAATGCTTTGGGTGTATCAAACATCACAAGGTAACTGGGTGGCCATAAAGGTGCACTACAGGTATCTCCGAAAGTGTCTGTTGGGTTGGCACGAATCGAGACTAGGATTTGTCACTCCGTATGACGGAGAGTTATCTCTGGGCCCACTCGATAATGCATCATCATAATGAGCTCAATATGAGTTAGCCACGAGATCATGCGTTACGGAACAAGTAAAGAGACTTGCCGATAACGAGATTGAACAAGGTATAGGGATACCCACGATCGAATCTCGGGCAAGTAACATACCGATTGGCAAAGGGAATTGTATATGGGATTGATTGAATCCCCGACATCGTGGTTCATCTAATGAGATCATCATGGAACATGTTGGAGCCAATATGGTATCCAGATCTTGCTATTGGTTATTGGCCGGAGAGGCATCTCGGTCATGTCTGCATGGTTCCCGAACACGTAGGGTCTACACACTTAAGGTTTGGTGACGCTAGAGTTGTAATGGGAATTGTATGTGGTTACCGAAAGTTGTTTGGAGTCTCGGATGAGATCCCGGACGTCACGAGGAGTTCCGGAATGGTCCGGAGGTACATATTTATATATGGGAAGTCCTATTTTGGCCACCGGAAAATGTTCGGAATTTTTCGGCATTGTACCAAGAAGGTTCTAGAAGGTTCCAGAGTGGGGCCCACCTTCATGGGGGCACCCACATGAATGTGGGTAGTGGGGGCAAGGCCCCACACCTCTGGTCAAGGCGCACCAAGATCCCTCCTTAGAAGGAATAATATCTTATTCTGAAGGGATAAGATCAAGATCCCTAAAAGGGGAGGATAACAATCGGTGGGGAAGGGAAAGGATGGGATTTTTTCCTTCCACCTTTTCAAACGCCCCAATGGACTTGGAGGGCAAGAAACTAGATCCCTCCACCCCTATATATAGTGGGGAGGCGCATGGGAGATACACCCCTTGCCCCTGGCGCAACCCTTCCCCTCCTACACCTCCTCCTCCTCCGTAGTGCTTGGCGAATCCCTGCCGGAGAACCACGAGCTCCACCACCACGTCGTCGTGCTTCCGGAGTTCTACCTCAACTTCTCCTCCCTCCCTTGCTGGATCAAGAAGGAGGAGAAGTCTCCGGGATGTACGTGTGTTGAACGCGGAGGCGTCGTCCGTTCGGCGCTTGGATCGGACCTTCCGCGATTTGAATAGCCGCGAGTATGACTCCATCAACCACGTTCTTGTAACGGTCCCGCTTAGCGATCTACAAGGGTATGAAGATGCACTCCCTCTCTCGTTGCTAGCATCTCCTAGATTGATCTTGGTGACACGTAGGAATTTTTTTGAATTATTACTACATTCCCCAATGATGGCATCATGAGCTAGGTCTATGCGTAGATTCTATGCACGAGTAGAACACAAGTAGTTGTGGGCGATGATTTGGTCAATTTTCTTACCGTTACTACTCTTATCTTAATTCAGCGGCATTATGGGATGAAGCGGTCCGGACCGACCTTACACGTACGCTTACGTGAGACAGGTTCCACCAACTGACATGCACTTGTTGCATAAGGTGGCTAGCGGGTGTCTGTCTCTCCCACTTTAGCCGGATCGGATTCAATGAAGAGTGTCCTTATGAAGGGTAAATAATAATTAGCATATCACCATTGTGGCTTTTGCGTAGGTAAGAAACGTTCTTGCTAGAAACCCATAACAGCCACGTAAAACATGCAACAACAATTAAAGGACGTCTAACTTGTTTTTGCAGGGTATGCTATGTGATGTGATAGATGTATGAGATTGATCATGTTCTTGTAATTGGAATCATGACTTGCATGTCGATGAGTATGACAACCGGCAGGAGCCATAGGAGTTGTCTTAATTTATTGTATGACCTGCGAGTCAATATAAGTGCCATGTAATTACTTTACTTTATTGCTAACCGTTAGCCATAGTAGTGGAAGTAATAGTTGGCGAGACAACTTCATGAAGACACGATGATGGAGATCATGATGATGGAGATCATGGTGTCATGCCGGTGACGATGGTGATCATGCCACGCATCGAAGATGGATATAAAAGGCGCACGATGATATTGGCCATATCATGTGACTTTATGATTTGCATGTGATGTTTGTCATGTTTACATCTTATTTGCTTAGAATGACGGTAGCATAAATAAGATGATCCCTCACTAAAATTTCAAGAAAGTGTTCCCCCTAACTATGCACCGTTGCGAAGGTTCGTTGTTTCGAAGCACCACGTGATGATCGGGTGTGATAGATTCTAATGTTCGCATACATCGGGTGTAAGCCAGATTTACACATGCGAAACACTTAGGTTGACTTGACGAGCCTAGCATGTACAGACATGGTCTCGAAACACGAGAGACCGATAGGTCAAACATGAGTCGTATGGTAGATGCGATCAACATGGAGATGTTCACCGTTGATGACTAGTCCGTCTCACGTGATGATCGGACACGGCCTAGTCGATTCAGATCATGCATCACTTAGATAACTAGAGGGATGTCTATTTGAGTGGAAGTTCAATAATTTGATTAGTTGAACTCATTATCATGAACATAGTCTAAATTGTCTTTGCAAATTATGTTGTAGATTAATAGCTCACGCTTTAGCTCCCTATTTTAATACGTTCCTAGAGAGAGACTAAGTTGAAAGATATTGTGAGAAATTGTGCGGACTAACGCCGTAGTGTGAGGATTGTCCTCACTGCTACATAGAAGGCTTCTGTCCTTGATGCACCGCTCCGTGTGCCAACCCCTCTAGTGTCATTTGTGGATGTTGTGAATATCTGGCAGACACGTTCTCATGACTACTTGATAGTTTAGTGCGCCATGCTTTACTGCTTAGAACCGGGGCTCCAAAGGCGTTTTTGAACGTCGTGGAACATATGAGATGTTCCAAGAGCTGAAACTGGTATTTCAGGCTACAAGATCTGTGCCTACAAGATGGAGGATCTTAGCCAGTGAGAATCTGCTCAGAATGTCTGGGTACTTCAATCGCTTGAATCAAGTGGGAGTTAATTTTCCACATAAGAGAGTGATTGATAGAGTTCACCAGTCACTACCACCAAGCTACTAGAGCTTCCTGATGAACTATAACATTCAAGGGAAGATGATCCCGGAGCTGTTCGTCGTTCTTAAGGCCGTGGAGGTAGAAATCAAGAAGGAGCATCAAGGATTGATGGTTAACATGATCACTGGTTTCAAGAAGGGCAAGGGCAAGAGGGGAAAATTCATGAATGGCAAGCCAGTTGCCGCTCTGGTGAAAAATCCCAAGAACCCAAACCCGAGACGAAGTGCTTCTATTAGGGGAACAGTCACTGGTAGCGGAACTGCCTCAAATACTTGGTAGATAAGAAGGCTGGCAACTTCAACAAAAGTATATTTGATATATGTGTTATTGATGTGTACCTTACTAGTACTCCTAGTAGCACCTGGGTATTAGATACCAGTTCACGTGCTAATATTGGTAACTCGAAACAAAAGCTACGGAATAAAAGGAGACTAGCTAAGGGCGAGGTGACGATATGTGTTGGAAGTGTTTCCAAGGTTGATGTGATCACCATCGCACGCGCCCTCTACCTTTGGGATTAGTGTTGAACCTAGATAAATGTTGTTTGTATTGGTGTCTGCATTGAGCATGAACATGATTAGATCGTGTTTATTGCAACACGGTTATTCATTTAAGTCAGAGAATAATGATTATTCTGTTTATACATGAATAACACCTTTTATGGTCATGCACCCAATGTGAATGGTTTATTGAATCTCGGTCGTAGTGATACACATGTTCATAACATTGATGCCAAAAGATGTAGAGTTGATAATGATAGTATCACTTTCTTGTGGCACTGTCGCTTAGGTCATATTGGTGTAAAGAGCATGAAGAACCTCCATGCAAATGGACTTTTGAAGTAACTTGATTTTGAATCACTTGACACACGCGAACCATGCCTCGTTGGCAAGATGACTAAAACCTCATTTTTTTGGAACAATAGAACGGGCAAGTGACTTGTTGGAAATCATACATGCTGATGTGTGCGGTCCGATGAGTGTTGACGCGTGCAGTGGATATCGTTATTTTCTCACCTTCACCGATGAATTGAGTAGATATGGGCATATTTACTTGATGAAGCATACGTGTGAAACGTTTAAAAAGTTCAAGCAATTTTAGAGTGAAGTTGAGAATCATCATAACAAGAAGATCAAGTTCCTACGATATGGTCAAGGGGAGAGTATCTGAGTTATGAGTTTGGCAATCACTTAAGACAAGGTGGAATCGTTTCACAGTTGACGCCACCTGGAACACCATAGCGTAATGGTGTGTCTGAACATCGTAATCGCACTCTATTGGATATGGTGCGATTTATGATGTCTCTTACCGATCTACCGCTATCGTTTTGGGTTTATGCATTAGAGACAACTACATTCACTTTAAATTGGGAACCATCTAAGTACGTGGAGACGACACCGCATGACCTATGGTTGTCGTTTCTTGACGACACCGCATGACCTATGGTTGTCGTTTCTTAAGGTTTGGGGCTGCGATGCTTATGTCGAATGGCTTCAGCCAGAAAAGCTCTAACCCAAAGCGGACAATTGTATCTTCACAGAATACCCAAAGAAGACGATTGGGTATACCTTCTATCTCAGATCTGAGGGCAAAGTGTTTGTCGCTAAGAACAGGTCCTTTCTCGAGAAAGAGTTTCTATCGAAAGAATTGAGTGGGAGGGAGATAGAACTTGATGAGGTTGTTGAACCTTTACTTCAACCAGATAGTAGCGCAACACAGAAAGATGTTTCCATGGCACCTACGTCAGTTGAAGAGAAAGCTAATGATGATGATCATGAAGCTTCCGATCAAGTTACTATCGAACCTCGTAGGTCGACAAGGGTGCGTACAACTTCTGAGTGGTAACCCTGTCTTAAAAGTCATGTTGTTGGACAACGGTGAACCTATGAGATATGGAGAAGCGACGGTGGGCCCAGATTCCAACAAATGGCTAGGAGCCATGAAATCCGAGATAGGATCCATGTATGAGAACAAAGTATGGACTTTGGTGGACTTGCCCGATGATCGGCAAGTCATTGAGAATAAATGGATCTTTAAGAAGAAGACAAACGTTGATGGTAATGTCACCATTTATGAAGCTCGACTTGTCTCAAAGAAGTTTCCGACAAGTTCAAGGAGTTGGCTGTGATGAGACTCTCTCAATCATACCGAAGCTAAAGTCTGTTAGAATTATGTTAGTAGCTGCTGCATTTTTATTTACAAAATCTGGCAGATGGATGTCAAAACAAAGTTTCATTGACGGTTTCCGTGAGGAAAGGTTGTATGTGATACAACCAGAAGGTTTTGTCGATCCTAAGGATGCTAAAAGGTATGCAAGCTCCAGCGATCCTTCTATGGACTGGAGCAAGCTTCTCGGAGTTGGAACATACGCTTTGGTGAGGTGATCAAAGCTTTTGGGTTTATACAAAGTTTGCAAGAAACTTGTATTTACAAGAAAGTGAGTGGGAGCACTACAACATTTCTGATAAGTATATGTGGATGACATATTGTTGATCAGAAATGATGTATAATTTTTGGAAAGCATAAAGGGTTGTTTGAATGGAGTTTTTCAAAGGAAGACCTGGGTAAACCTGCTTACATATTGGGTATCAAGATCTGTAGAGATAGATCAACACGCCTGATAAGACTTTCACATAGCACATACCTTGACATGATTTTGAAGGAGTTCAAAATGGATCAGTCAAAGAAGGAGTTCTTGCTTGAGTTGTAAGGTGTGAATTTAAGACTTGAAGCTCGACCACGACAGAAGAAAGAGAAAGGACGAAGGCGTCCCCTATGCCTTAGCCATAGGCTCTATACGATATGTCATGTTGTGTTGTCCGCACGTGATATGTGCCTTGCCATGTGTCTGGAAAGGGGGTACAAGAGTGATCCAGGAATGGATCATTGGGCAATGGTCAATATTGTCCTTAGGGGAATAAGGAAATGTTTCTCGGTTATGGAGGTGATAAAGAGTTTGGCGTAAAGGGTTACGTCGATGCAAGCTTTAACACATATCCAGATGACTCTGAGTAGCAAACCGGATGCGTATAGTGGACCAAACATTTGGGAAAGCTCCAAGTGGAGTGTGGAAGCAACATCTACAATATGACCTAGAGATTTGCAAAGTACATACAGATCTAAATATTGCAGACCCGTTGACTAAACCTCTTCCACGAGAAAAAACATGATCAGCACCAGAACTCAATGGGTGTTCGATTCATCACAATGCAACTAGATTATTGACTCTAGTGCAAGTGAGAGACAGTTGGAAATATGTCCTAGAGGCAATAATAAAATAGTTATTATTATATTTCCTTGTTCATGATAATTGTCGATTGTTCATGCTATAATTGTATTAACCGGAAACCGTAATACATGTGTGAATGCATAGACTACAACATGTCCCTAGTGAGCCTCTAGTTGACTAGCTCGTTGATCAATAGATGGTTGTGATTTCTTGACCATGGACATTGGATGTCGTTGATAACGGGATCACATCATTAGGAGAATGATGTGATGGACAAGACCCAATCCTAAGCATAGCACAAGACCGCGGAGTTCATTTGCTAGAGTTTTTATAATGTCAAGTATCATTCCTTAGACCATGAGATTTTGGAACTCCCGGATACTGTAGGAATGCTTTGGGTGTATCAAATGTCACAACGTAACTGGGTGGCTATAAAGGAGCACAACAGGTATCTCCGAAAGTGTCTATTGGGTTGGCATGAATCGAGACTGGGATTTTTCACTCCGTATGATGGAGAGGTATCTCTGGGCCCACTCGGTAATGCATCATCATAATGAGCTCAATGTGACTAATGAGTTAGCCACGGGATCATGCTTTACAGAACAAGTAAAGATACTTGCCGGTAACGAGATTGAACAAGGTACAGGGATACCGACGATCGAATCTCGGGCAAGTAACATACCGATGGACAAAGGGAATTGTATATGGGATTGATTGAATCCCCGACATCGTGGTTCATATGATGAGATCATCATGGAACATGTGGGAGCCAATATGGGTATCCAGATCTCGCTATTGGTTATTAGTCGGAGAGGCATCTCGGTCATGTCAGCATGGTTCCCGAACCCGTAGGGTCTACACACTTATGGTTCGGTGACACTAGAGTTGTAATGGGAATTTTATGTGGTTACCGAAGGTTGTTCAGAGTCTCGGATGAGATCCCGAACGTCCCTAGGAGTTCCGGAATGATCCAGAGGTAAAGATTTATATATGGGAAGTCCTTTTTTGGCAATCGGAAAATGTTCGGGATTTTTCTGTATTGTACCGGGAAGGTCCTAGAAGGTTCCGGAATGGGGCCCACCTGCATTAGGGGACCCACATGAACGTGGGTAGTGGTGGCAAGGCCCCACACCCCTTGTCAAGGCGGAACCAAGATCCCCTCTTAGAAGGAATAAGATCATATACTGAAGGGATAAGATAAAGATCCCGAAAAAGGGGATAACAATCAGTAGGGAAGGGAAATGATGGGATTTTTTTCCTCCCACCTTTGCCAACGCCCCAATGGACTTGGAGGTCAAGAAACCAGCCCCCTCCACCCCTATATATAGTGGGGAGGCGCATGGGAGATACACTCCTTGCCCCTGGCGCAACCCTTCCCCTCCTACACCTCATCCTCCTCCGTAGTGCTTGGCCAAGCCCTGCCGGAGGACCACGAGCTCCACCACCATGTCGTCCTGCTGCTGGAGTTCTCCCTCAACTTGTCCCCCCCCCCCCCTGTTGGATCAAGAAGGAGGAGACATCCCCGGGCTGTACGTGAGCCGCCGTCCGTTCGGTGCTTGGATCGGATCTTTTGCGATTTGAATCACCGCGAGTACGACTCCATCAACCGCGTTCTTGTAACGCTTCCACTTCACGATCTTCAAGGGTATGAAGATGCACTCCATCTCTCTCGTTGGTAGCATCTCCTAGATTGATCTTGATGACACGTAGAGAATTTTTTGAATTATTACTATGTTCCCCAATAACCGTGCCACCATCAAGCATCGGCGACGAGGACGAAGCTGGGAATATCTACAACAGTGGCCATCGCGACCTGTTGAATGGCCAAGGCAAGTGAACCAGCGTCTGTTGTAAACGACCAGCCAAGGCGTGTAGGTCTGGCCAGTGGTGCCGTTGGCATGTTCCTAGGTGGTGGTGCCGGTGGCGGAACTGCAGGCGCGCACACGAGTTGTTGGACCAAATGCCCACTAGAGAGAGAAGGGGAAGAATAGATAGGATGAGTAGGAGATAGAAATTTTGCCACATCAGCGATGACCGGTGAAAACGACGCCGAGTCAGCAGCAATACCGGGTCAGCTGAGACTATGGACTAAACTTAGTCGGTTTGAAGAGTTCAGGACTAAGATTTGCCGGTTTGAAAGTTGAGCAACCAAATCTAAACTTTTAAAAGGGTTGAGAAACAAAAAAATATACTTTTTCTTTGAAATAAAGAACATGGACCTACTGAGGTCTTGAGTTATGCTTATTCGGATAGGGGCGCGTGGTTATTTTTTCTCCCGTTGCATTGCACAAGCTCTTTTACTAGTAGTTCTTAATTGCAGCAATGCCCAAAATATTTTGATAGACAACGGACCAACTTATTTATTCATAGGAACATACACAAATGAGCCGACAATGTATTTGATTTATCACTTGTGGATAAGCAGGCCGATGAGTTCACCAGAGACGCCACATTGCTCCGTCATATGGCGATCTAGTTCGGCTGTCTCGGGCTCCAGTTTGATCCGCTTGAACGCGTTCTCGCAAGCATCAGCGGCGCCTTTAGCGGCCAACACATGCTTTATCGCGCCAGCATAGTCCCCGCTGTGGAACTTGGGTATGGCGCGAAGCTTAAGGTCATTTACAGCGTCAGCATATGCCATGCGGCAGGCAACCAACGCTCCCCGCTGGGGCTTGTGGCGGCTGTGCCTGACCATGTCTTCGGTGTACTCGGCGTTTAAGACAGCGGTAGCGCTGGCTATTTTTAGCGAGACCTTGGCGAGGTCGAGCTCGGTGGAGGCGTCGTCGCTATCTATATTTTGGTGGAGCACGTCCACACACAATTCAGCATTCTTGGTCTTCTTGCATGTGCGGGAGATGAAGTCGTCGTCGGCGTGGGCTGCATAGGACTTGACGGCAAGCACGACGAGGACCATAGCTACAGATGTTATTGTAGTGGTGGCCATTGCACTTTGCACCTAGCTAGGTGTTGTTGTGTTTGGTGTAGTACATCGCGACTCGTTCATCTATATATAAGAGATCACGCTGGAGAATCCTTAAGATATTATCTATCTTATTATTGAGGGTGTATTTATTTCTTTTGCTACATGAAATTAATATCTAATCAAATGAACACTTCCGCTTCGGTACACCCCCCTAAACACATTGATGGCTCAGATTACTCCATACCCCTTCATAATAAAGGGCATGATGGTCTTTTCTTCAAAGTTTTTTTTCTTAGAAAAGTATTTTCTTCAAAGTACGTCGTCCGCTGCCTGCATACGATACGAGGCCGTAGAGGCAAGAAGTCGTCAAGGGCGGGCTCACCTGGGCCGGCCCATCGGCACAGGTGCCGGCCCATCGGCAGTGTGCCACGTTCACTACAGAAAAATAACGATAAAATGGACACCGCCGGGAATCGAACCTGCATCTATCAGTCTGTGTGGACGCTAAGCTAACCACTATGACAACCAATCTGTTATGTCAGAGTTCCAGCGCGAATCATTAAGAAACTAAAGATCGCCGCAAAATTTAAAAAAATAGTTCGCAAAATTAAGATAAACCAAAGTGTGCAATAGGGATCGAATCAGAGACATCACACCAGTCAACCATCACAGTAGCCACTATACCAACTGAGATTTCGTGTCCAAAAGGGTAACCTAGTCTATATGAACCAAAAGCTGCGACAATATTTAAAAAAAAATCGGACCTCATTTTCTAATTGGAAAAGGTAAATATTTGTAGAAACGCGGTCATTTAAAAATTTGTGATAGTTTAAAAAGAACTAGAACATTTTGCGAAAACGTGAACATTTTTTGGGAATCATAAAAGGAACAAACTAAAAATGATAACATATTTTGGAATTGCAAACAATTTTTGGGAGACTTGAACAAAATTTGTGTTTTTGAACAAACCTAAAATATTTTGTGAAAGCACGAGTTTTGGGACTCTCAAACATTTGTTTTACAAAGGAAAAAAGCAATCAAAAGGAGAACATTTTTTGAAAAATAGGAACTAAACTGAAAACACGATCCTTTTTAAAAATTACGAACAATTGTTTCAAAGTGTGAACATTTTTTTGAAATTCTCAAACATTTTATTGAATTTGCGAACAACTGTTGAAATCAAGAATATTTTTGGAATTTGCGAACAAATTTTGTAACCTCGTCGTCCTGATTACACTACTTGCCATCCGACTACGCTGCCACTCGTGATATTTAAAAGCAGGAAATGTATAAGGGTCAACTACCGTATCGATGGAAGAAAACTTGCATTCGTTTACCATGCCTACATGTATAAGCATGCACACACGCCTGTTATCAAGAAACATGTTTTCTCAAACATGATAAGAATAACTAATTTTCTAAATCTTTTTCAACAAGAACTTTATTGACTTTGTGAACAAATTTTGTGTAAAAAAAATAAAAAAATGTGAAAAAAGAAAAAGGAGAAACAATAAATATAAAATATAATATATAAATGACAACAAATTTTGCCAACAGTTGGGCATGCCCAATGTTGTCCACCATGCAAGCTTTGAACGAGTTCGGTCTTGTGTTTTAGGGTTTTTTCACCGAAAAATCTAGAACAAAGATATAAAATGTCAGCAACCAACATGCAAGCTGGCCATGGTGATGCGAGGGTGTGGAAAAAATTGATTGAGTTCGGAGGTGAAAAAAAGTGGTTCAAAACTTGCCCTTCCGGCCTACCCGAACATACCAAATTGTACACTGTGTGTCTAGTTCCAAGCATAAAACCACTGAAAAATGTTCCATGTGCTGATGAAATTTTTAAAAAGCTCACAAGTTTGAAATAAAACCGCAGACTCAAAAAATTTCATGAATTTGAAATAAAATCGCAGACTAAAAAAAATCATGAATTTGAAAAAAGGTCATGAGTTCGTAAAAAGTTAATTTAAAAAATTATAAATTTGAAAAAGTTGACGAATTTAAAAAAGTTCTGTGAATAAGTATAGGAAGAAAAATATTAAGAAATAAGGAAAAAAGAAAAAAACCAAAGAAAAACGGCCAAACTGAAAAAATAATCATATGGAAATGCGTGTTTTTATTAGCATTATACTTGATAAGTAGGAGGAAATAAGTTTTTGGCACAACAATTGAAGTAGCGCAGTGGTTACCAGCTTCACGAGTAGAGGTGGCTGTTGTGGGTTCGAATCCCACGAAGCGTAGTACTTATTTTTGGAAGTTTAATAAAACGAAAGAAACAAAATGACACTGTATAGATGCCTAGGCTAACGTACATCCGTACGTATCCAGCAAACTGTGTATTGATATGTCAAAGGACCATACTGCCCTTTATACGTTTTATGAGGGGGGGTGTACCGAAGCGGGTCTCTCAAATGAATACTAGCACTAGTGAATCAAATAGATTTACTTATTAAATGTACCCACTGCTTTTGGTGAATGTACTCATTGCTTTCAGTGAGTTTGGAAGTCCTAAATTAATGTCTTTTCTTTATAGGAAGAGGAAAGACAAATCTTGATACATAAAAGCAGTCGATGTGCTCCATCATATAAGAGCAGCCCATGACACATATTCAAAAATCGGATGTGACACCCGATTTATAATGAGGAAAGAAAGAGTTACTATATCTTTTTCTAGATATAATCATTGGCACCAAAACCAAAAAACCTCATGCTTTTTCTCTCACAAGGCACATTAAATAAGATTTTCTTTGGATACAACAATAAGATATGATGCATTGGAGGGGTTATATCTATGTGCACATTTAATGCATATGATACACTCTAAGATATAATGCATTAGGGAGTTTCCTGAACCTACCAAATCAACTAACATATCACTAGTCTATATCTATATCTATACCTTCTTTTATTAACTAATATAAAGGGAGGAAGCTCTGTGTCTGTCCATCACAAAATTACGCTTAGATTTAACATGAAATACCTCTATTGTCGCCGCTAAGTGAGCAAAACGGTTCGCCTTTTCTTCTGTGTTCGTCACCACACATCGCTCTTATCCCTTTTATGGCAACCACCGTCCCACGTCACCAACACACGCCTCGTTCCCGCTCCTTTCTTTCTTCCCTACTCCTTTCTTCAAAAAATTCATCACTTTTTTAATACATGCTCTACATTTTCTATACACATTTAACATTTTCCAAATGGTTGATTAACATTTTTCAAATATATGTTTGACATTTTTTCAAAATACTTGCTTAACAGTTTTATATTCATTATAAGATTTTTCGTCATTTTAAATACATGGTCTACATTTTCTATACATTATATAACATTTTCACAAATGCTTTATTAACATTTTTCAAATTGTTCTTCAATATTTGTTATTGAAAATGCTAGCTTAACATTTTGTATATTTATAATGAAAAATTGTCATCATTTTTAGTACATGATCAAAAAAATCTATCGCATTCAATTTTTTTTGAAAGCTTGATTAACATTTTTCAAATTTTGTTCAAATATTTGTTCAACATTTTTAAATACTCTTTCAGAATTTTTTATATTGTTATTCGACATTTTTCAAATGTTTTTATATATAGTATTTTCTTGTAATATATACATCTAGAATATTTTAATGGGCCGCCTACTTAGCTATACCGCGGTAATCAAATTGCACATAAGCCCCTATCATTTTGCACTAAACACCCCAAAGCTTTTGTTTCCTTACAAATGAGGGATGTCATTTTGCATTGAACCCCCTAAAGCTTTTGTTTTCTTACAAACAAGGCCTAAATTTTGACAAGCCGGGGCACTCTTCAATCGAAATTTCGGCAGCATAACGCGTCGGGGATGTTGGAAATATGCCCTAGAGGCAATAATAAAATGGTTATTATTATATTTCTTTGTTCATGATAATAGTCATTATTCATCTTCAGAATCTGTGTTATCCGGAAATCGTAATACACGTGTGAATACATAGACCACAACATGTCCCTAGTAAGCCTCTAGTTGACTAGCTCGTTGATCAACAGATAGTCATGGTTTCCTGACTATGGACATTGGATATCATTGATAACGGGATCGCATCATTAGGAGAATGATGTGATGGACAAGACCCAATCCTAAGCATAGCTCAAAGATCGTGTAGTTCGTTTAGCTAGAGCTTTTCCAAGTGTCAAGTATCATTTCCTTAGACCATGAGATTGTGCAACTCCGGATACCGTCTGAGTGCTTTGGGTGTGCCAAAGCGTCACAACGTAATCGGGTGACTATGAAGGTACACTACGGGTATCTCCGAAAGTGTCATTGGGTTGGCACGAATCGAGCTGGATTTGTCACTCCGTATGACGGAGAGGTATCTCTGGGCCCACTCGGTAATGCATCATCATAATGAGCTCAATGTGACCAAGTGTCCGTCACGGGATCATGCATTACGGTGCGAGTAAAGTGACTTGCGTAACGAGATTAAACGAGGTATTGGGATACCGATGATCGAGTCTCGGGCAAATAACGCACCGATTGACAAAGGGAATTGTATACGGGTTGCTTGAATCCTCGACATCGTGGTTCATCCGATGAGATCATCGAGGAGCATGTGGGAGCCAACATGGGTATCCAGATCCCGTTGTTGGTTATTGACCGGAGAGGCGTCTCGGTCATGTCTGCATTTCTCCCTAACCCGTAGGGTCTACACACTTAAGGTTCGGTGACGCTAGGGTTGTAGAGATATATGTATGCAGTAACCCGAAAGTTGTTCGGAGTCCCAAATGAGATCCGGACGTCACGAGGAGTTCGGAATGGTCGGAGGTGAAGAATTATATATAGGAAGTGCAGTTTGCCATCGGGAAAGTTTGAGGTCACGGTATTGTACGGGACCACCGGAAGGGTCCCGGGTCCACTGGTGGGGCCACCTATCCCGGAGGGCCCGTGGTCTGAAGTGGGGAGGAACCAGCCTGGTGGGCTGGTGCGCCCCTTGGGCCCCCTGCGCCTAGGGTTGGAAACCCTAGGGTGAAGCGATCCACTTGCCTTGGGGGCAAGCCTCCCTTGGCCGCCCCGAGATCTCATCTCCCAGGGCGGCGCCCCCTAGGGGCCTATATAAAGGGGAGGGAGGGCAGCCGCACCATGCCATAGGCGCCTCCCTTCCCCTTGCTACACCTCTCCTCTCGTAGAAGCTCGGCGAAACTCTGCCGAGATCACTACTGCATCCACCACCACGCCGTCGTGCTGCTGGATCTCCATCAACCTCTCCTTTCCCCTTGCTGGATCAAGAAGGAGGAGACGTCTTCCTCATCCGTACGTGTGTTGAACGCGGAGGTGCTGTCCATTCAGCACTAGGATCATCGGTGATTTGGATCACGACGAGTACGACTCCCTCAACCCCGTTCTCTTGAACGCTTCCGCTCGCGATCTACAAGGGTATGTAGATGCACTCCTCTCTCTCCTTGCTAGATGAACTCATAGATAGATATTGGTGAAACCGTAGAAATTTTTTATTTTCTGCAACGTTCCCCAACAATGGCATCATGAGCTAGGTCTATGCGTAGTTCTCTTTGCACGAGTAGAACACAATTTGTTATGGGCGTAGATGTTGTCAACTTTCTTGCCACTACTAGTCTTATTTTGCTTCAGCGGTATTGTGGGATGAAGCGGCCCGGACCGACCTTACACGTACGCTTACGTGAGATAGGTTCCACCGACTGACATGCACTAGTTGCATAAGGTGGCTAGCGGGTGTCTGTCTCTCCCACTTTAGTTGGAGCAGATTTGATGAAAAGGGTCCTTATGAAGGGTAAATAGAAGTTGACAAATCACATTGTGGCTTTTACGTAGGTAAGAAAACGTTCTTGCTAGAACCCTATTGCAGCCACGTAAAACATGCAACAACAATTAGAGGACGTCTAACTTGTTTTTGCAGCATGTGATTATGATGTGATATGGCCAAAAGTTGTGATGAATGATGAATGATATATGTGATGTATGGGATCATGTTCTTGTAATAGGAATCACGACTTGCATGTCGATGAGTATGACAACCGGCATGAGCTATCGGAGTTGTCTTAATTATTGTATGACCTGCGTGTCATTGATTCAACGCCATGTAATTACTTTACTTTATTGCTAAACCGTTAGCTATAGTAGTAGAAGTAATAGTTGGCAAGCAACTTCATGGAGACACAATGATGGAGATCATGATGATGGAGATCATGGTGTCATGCCGGTGAATTTTCGTGCTGAATTTTTTGATATATTATACGTTTTTTCCGACATCGTATGCAAAAGTTATAGCCGTTTTACATTTTCCCTACACTTTTTGCAAAACATGTCCAAATTTAAGTTTTTTAATTTTCCTCACTAGTAGATGTAGTAATATAACTAAATCTCGAAGAATTTTATTTTTTGAATTTTTTATCATTTTCTTTTGTATTTTTCAAAACTGAAATGGCGATATAAGGGGGGGGGGGGGTAGAGATTGAAAATTGCCCTTTAGTACCGATTTGTGCCATGAACCGGTACTATAGGTCGAACCCCTTTAGTACCGGTTCGTGGCACGAACCGGTACTAAAGGTTAGCCCTTTAGTACCGGTTTGTGCCACGAACCGGTACTAAAGGTGATCGCGGGGCCCCGGCGTGGCGCCAGCCTGCCACCACCCCTTTAGTACCGGTTCGTGGCACGAACCGGTACTAAAGGTTCAAAACGAACCGGCATTAATGCATAACCATTCGAACCGGCACTAATGGTACCATTAGTACCGGGCCAAAATCGAACCGGCACTAATGTGTCTCACATTAGGTCCTTTTTCTACTAGTGGATGCAGGTCCAGAGGTGATTTAAGTTCTGTGTGGGACAACTTTTAAATGCAACCCGAGCAACCAAACATGCCAAATCTGCCCGCGAGGGCCTGGCTGGCCTTAATGCAGATAACCAAACGCATCCCGTCTAATTTCCAGGGCTGTCTCAAAAAAAAACTTCCCGGGATTTCACAAGCTGCAGGGGTACGCTTCTATTGATACACACATGTAGGCATGCATGCCCGTGAGTCAACTTGAACTTGAGTCAATCCACTTATTCAGCTGCGACAGCCAAAACAACCAGTGTTTTAGACCCACAAGTGATGTGTTGTATTGTACTACCTCCGTCCAAAAATACTTGTCGCTTAGACGGATGTGCCCGATGATGATGATCTCCGCCGGGTCATTGTCGATGCAAGGACGCAATGCGAAAGCCAAAAGGAGAAGCTGAAGTTCGATCGCATGTTAGAGGATCACAAAAAAGGGTTGTACCCCAATTGCGAAGATGGCAACACAAAGCTCGGTACCGTACTGGAATTGCTGCAGTGAAAGGCAGAGAATGCTGTGCCTGATAAAGGATTTGAGAAGCTACTGAAAATATTGAAGAGGAAGCTTCCAAAGGATAACGAATTGCCGGACAGTACATACGCAGCAAAGAAGGTCGTATGCCCTCTAGGATTGGAGGTGCAGAAGATACATGCATGCCCTAATGACTGCATCCTCTACCTGGTGCATACAAGGATCTGAACGCATGCCCGGTATGCGGTGCATTGCGATATAAGATCGACGAGATGACCACGGTGATGTTGACGGCGAGCCTCCCGGAAGAGGGTTCTGCGAAGGTGATGTGGTATGCTCCTATAATACCACGGTTGAAACGTCTGTTCAGAAACGGAGAGCATGCCAAGTTGATGCGATGGCACAGTGAGGACCGTAAGAAAGGCGGGAAGTTGAGAGCACCACGACGGGTCGCAGATGGAGAAAAATCGAGAGAAAGTCTGGGATGAGTTTGCAAAGGACCCAAGGAACGTATGGTTTGCTTTAGCGCCGATGGCATTAATCCTTTCGGGAGCAGAGCAGCAATCACAGCACCTGGCCCGTGACTCTATGTATGTATAACCTTCCTCCTTGGATGTGCATGAAGCGGAAGTTCATTATGATGCCAGTTCTCATCCAAGGCCCTAAGCAACCCGGCAACGACATTGATGTGTACCTAAGGCCATTAATTGAAGAACTTTTACAGTTGTGGAATGGAAACGGTGTACGTACGTGGGATGAGCACAAAAAGGAGAAATTTGACCTAAAGGCGTTGCTGTTCGTGACCATCAACGATTGGCCTGCTCTCAGTAACCTTTCAGGACAGACAAACAAGGGATACCACGCATGCACGCACTATTTACTTGACACCGATAGTATATACATGGGAAGCTGCGGGAAGAATGTGTACCTGGGCCTTCGTCGATTTCTTCCGACCAACCATCAATGTAGAAAGAAAGGCAAGCATTTCAAAGGCGAGGCAGATCACCGGAAGAAGCCCGCCATGCGTACCGGTGATCACGTACTTGCTATGGTCAATGATTTACACGTAATCTTTGGAAAGGGTCGGCGGACTAGCTGTTCGAATGACGCCGAGAATCACGCACCCATGTGGAAGAAGAAATCTATATTTTGGGACCTACACTACTGGAAAGACCTAGAGGTCCGCTCTTCGATCAACGTGATGCACGTGACGAAGAACCTTTGCGTGAACCTGCTAGGCTTCTTGGGCGTGTATGGGAAGACGAAAGATACACCTGAGGCACGGGAGGACCTGCAACGCTTGCACGAAAAAGAGGGTATGCCTCCGAAGCAGTATGAAGGTCCTGCCAGCTACGCTCTTACGAAAAAAGAGAAAGAAATCTTCTTTGAATGCCTTCTCAGTATGAAGGTCCCGACTGGCTTCTCGTCGAATATAAAGGGAATAATAAATATGCCAGAGAAAAAGTTTCAGAACCTATCTTCGTGCTACTGCTACTGCTGTGCCTAAATATTTTCAGTAGCTTCTCAAATCCTTTGTCAGGCACAGCATTCTCTGCCTTCTACTGCAGCAATTCCAGTACGGTACCAAGCTTTGTGTTGCCATCTTCGCAATTGGGGTACAACCCTTTTTTGTGATCCTCTAACATGCGATCGAACTTCAGCTTCTCCTCTTCACTTTCGCACTTTTCCCTTGCATCAACAATGACCCGGCGGAGATCATCATCGGGCACATCAGCTGGTTCCTCTGGATCTTCAGCTTCCTCTTGATCTTCAGCTTCCCCCGTTGCAGCATCACCGTATTCAGGGGGCACATAGTTGTTATCGTCCTCTTCTTCTTCGCTGTCTTCCATCATAACCTCTATTTCTCCGTGCTTCGTCCAGACATTATAGTGTGGCATGAAACCCTTATAAAGCAGGTGGGTGTGAAGGATTTTCTTGTCAGAGTAAGACCTCATATTCCCACAATTAGGGCATGGACAACACATAAAACCATTCTGCTTGTTTGCCTCAGCCACTTCGAGAAAATTATGCACGCCCTTAATGTACTCAGAGGTGTATCTGTCACCGTACATCCATTGCCGGTTCATCTACGTGCATTATATATAATTATGTGTGTCAAAAGTAAAAAATTAGACAAGTATCTATCTAAAGTAAGATTTTTTTTCTTTCAGAAAGAAGATAAGAACAAGAGGCTCACCACGGTGGTGCCGGCGACGAGATCGGCGCGGGCGATCGACGGCGGTGAAGACGAGGACGGAGCGTGACGCACCGCTAAACCTAGACAAATCTCAAAAAAATGGAGCTCGGAGGTCAAGCTTCGAGAGGAGAAAGCTTAACTAGTGTGGCTCGGGCATTTCATCAAACACCGCACATGCATAAGAGGTGAGCTAGAGCACCCAAATGCCCGTCCTCGCCCGGTTAGCAAAAAGCGAGCACCGTGGAGTGCTCGCTCGCCGCGATGGGGTATATATAGGCAACTCATTTGTCCCGGTTCGTGGCTGGAACCGGACTAAAGGCCATCTTCCGTCATCGGTTCTGCCATTAACCGACCAATGGTTAATGGGCGAGAGCGAGACCATTGGTCGCGGTTCGTGCCAAGAGCCGGAAAAATGGGCCTGATTTAACCGGGACCAATGCCCACGAGGCCCCGGCCGGGGGCTCATGAACCGGGACAAATGCCTCTATTGGTCCCGGTTCGTGGCAGAACCGGGACTAATGGGCTGGCCAGGCCCGGACGAAAGCCCCTTTTTCTACTAGTGAGAAGGCGGACTACCAGAGCTTTGCCCGCTCGAACTCCATGACGTGCGCGCAGCAGCTCCAGGTTAACACAACCTCGTAGTGGAGGCGCGAGGCGTGTCGATCCCATGGCCGGCGGCGATTACAGGGTAGCAGCAGGCGACAACACATTGCGGCGTTGTCGTCCCTCCAATAGCACCGTCCTGGTCTCGTCCGTCCTCATGGCCGAGCGCGCATCCTCGTCGGGTGTCGTGTTGTTGCTGCCCGCCGTGCCCATCGCCTCCTCCATCGATGCCATGGACGACGTGTGGCAAAACTAGATTTCTTGTAATATCAGCGACAGTAGGTTAATGTACCACTAAAGTAGTTGAAATTCCATGGCAAAAAAATTCCTTCTTGAGATTCACTTGAATATGCGGAATCCCTGATGAATATGAAGACAATAAATAAATTTAGTCCCCAAAATCATAACAAACAGGAAAAATGGTATCATAAAACAAGAAGAACATTTGTCGGTACAGGGTAAAAAAAACTTGGGCTAAGAAGAACTAAATATATGTCATTGAACATTTTTGTAAATATATGCTGAACGATATATAAATACACGTTGAACATTTTTGTGATATACGCTGAACAATATTTGCATACACATTGAACATTTTTGTGATGTACGCCGAACAGTATTTGAATACACATTGAACATTTTTGTTATGTACGCTATACAATTGAACATTTTTGTGATATACGCTGCACAATATTCAAATACACGCTAAACATTTTGTTATATATGATGAACACTTTTTAAATACACAATGAACATTTTATAAAAATGCATTGGTCATTTCCTTAAATATACGGTAAATTTTTTCTTAAATGTGAGATGAACATTTTAAATACACAGAGGACAAAAAGAAAATAACCAAAGAAATAAACAATTCTGAAAAAAGAGAAAGAAAAATCGGAAACAAAAACAAGAAGAAACGAAACCTAGAAGAGAAAAGAAAACACAAAAATCAAAAGGAAAAAGGAAAAACTAAATAAAAGGAAAAACACATAAAAGTGAGCTACCCCACGTGAAACCCAGCGAACGGAAAAGAATCGAGACCCGTGGTGGTAATCAGCGAACCCGAAGTGGGTGGGCCCAATTTGGATCGCGCGTGAGCGTCGTGGCCTCCTTTTGATGCCTGCGGGCGTCAAATAGGATCTGCCATTGGGCGCCTAGGTCGCCACCCAGCGACCTAGTCGCGCAACCCCTCTAGTTAATGGGCCAGCCCATTTAGCATTATTTCGCCACCTGTTTCGGTTTTTTGTTTTTCTCTTCCATTTTCTTCTACCTTTTTATTGTTTACTTTTCATTTTACTTTCTGTCTGTTTTTTTATTTTTCTTATTTTTTCATTTTGTGAACATCTTTCAAATTTTTACATTTTTCTTAGAATTCTTGAAGATTTAAAAATCATGCATAGTTTTGAAATTTGTCAATTTTTTACAAATTTGAGAATATTTTATGATTTGTGAAAAGTCTCATGAACATTTTTTCAGCCAGCGAACAGTTTTTAAAATTTTGGGAAATTTTTTGAAAGTTCTATTCTACTCCCGAGCTCAAATGCTCTCATGCGAACAGTAAAATCAAAAAATAGTAAACAAATTCAAAAAATTCTAATATTTTTTGTGATAAGCTCTGACAAATGTTTTGTATGCATGCAAAATTTCAGTACGAAACGACATTCATGCAAGGCGTGGCAAAAAAAATCAGCACTCCAAAATGTTTGCAAAACTAACATTTTTAAAACATCGATTTTTTTGTCACGCCTTCCATGAATGTCGTTTCGTGCCGAATTTTTGCCAACATACAAAACATTTGCCAATGTTCACCACAAAAAAATTCAGATTTTTTTGTATTTTTTTAGAATTTTTTTATTTTCCTATTCACGAGGGAGCATTTGAGCTCGGGTGTAGATACTCCATGTCCGAAAAAATTCTAAATTTCAGTAACATTTTATTATTTTGTGAAATGTTTTTTGAAATGCATGCCCAATTTTTCGAATTAATGAACATCTTTAGACCTTTGCATCTGGGAGATGCATGTAGCCATTTTATTAATTGTTCATACAGATCTTACAAAGTAATAGATGAGGTAGTCTAAAACCATCGTCTTAGCAACATTTGTCGCTACTCTTATCCAGTTGACAAAGAGATGCTGATAGTCCGAGTCATCAAACACAATAAGAGTGGCGCAAAGGGCGAACGCTGGCGAAAGCCACGTTCTCGTTTTTACTGTGTCGAGGTAAAAGAAATAAAGCATTGGAAGCAGAAAAGCACATCGAGCCCCACGTCCCACCTCCCTTTTCTCCCCACGCACGCGACCTTTCCTCCCGTCGCTGTCACTCGCCCCTCTCTCGAGCGTGCTCTCTCTCTCATCCTCTTCCACCTCTCGGTCGCCGGCCGATTCCGGCCGTTGCCGGCGGTCTCCTGCCCCGTCCAGCACTCCCTCGTGTTCTCCTCGACTTGGGCTATATCCTCCACCCACTTGATGTGATGCTCGCCTCCTCCTCGCCCGTGGCTAACCCTAGCCGCCACTGTCGCCAACGCACTACGCTGTCTTGGAAGCCGGCGCGGCTCCAACGCCTCATGGCGCTCCTCATTGATGTATCCTTCCCGCTCTCCTGCATCACCGAGGCCGACGAGCGCGAGGGCATCCACTCCCGGCCGCAACGGTGGTTCCCAATTTGCGCCGCGGCCCGCGGGGAGCTGCCGGGCCGGGACCGCGCGGCGAGCACGTGGACCTGCGAGGAGATGAGCGGCGCCGGGTCCTTCGACACCGACTGCATCATCGCCTCCACCGCGTTGCATTGTTCCCATGTATCCTCTCCTCACCTCCGAGCACAAGTACAGAACCGGCCTTTAGTGCCGGTTCCACAACCGGCACTAAAGAGTGGGGACTAAAGGTCCCCCCCCCCCACTTTAGTACCGGTTCGTCACAAACCGCGCTAAAGTGCTAACACGTGGCACGAGCCAGGACCGGGTGCGCGTAGGGCTTTAGTACCGGTTAGTAACACCAACCGGTACTAAATGTTTGGGTGTTTTTTATTTATTTTCCATTACATTTTTTTTTGTTTGCTGGTATTTCACGATACTACAAATTGTACACGTTATGCATATATATAAATAGATTTTCTCATATATATATATATATATATATATATATATATATATATATATATATATATATATATATATATATATATATATATATATATATATATATATATATTATCGAATGTCTCACAACCAACACCATTATTCACACATACACATGTATATACATGTACAATTTCTCCTACATATGTTGGTGCCTCCGGAGCACGATGACAAGTGGTTCATGGGGGCGGTAGCGGGTAATAGTATTCTCCTTTGGGATTTATGACCTGGTCGAGCAAAAATCCGGCTATTTCCTATTTAAGTGCTAATATGTGTTCCGATGGTAGGAGCTTATCCCGCACCTCTCTGAACTGTTAAGAAGGAGATCAATATGCATGTGTGTTAGTTGTGTGACTAGATATCGATAATGGTGTGAACAGTGTTCTGACAAACGTACCCAGTCCTGTCTATCAGATCTGCTCCTTTCAGACGTTATCATGCGAATGTTCTCGCAAACATAGAATGCACACAGATTATTCCCCGGCGCCTGCTTCAGGGCCTTTACGAGAATGGAATTGAATCAGATAATGATTAATCAAGCATGATAATTAATTAATTATATTGAAACAAGAATTAAAGAGATGGTAGCTAGCTAGTACTACTTAATTACTTACCTTTGGTCGATGTCAAAACAACTTTTGTTTCCATTCGCACCGAGTCACATGATGAACTTTGCCTATGCCCTGCCCGCCGCAAAGAAAATTAATAAAGGGGTTATTAAATAGTTCATATCAGGAAATGACGAACTAATAATAGGCCGAGATATATATAGTTAATAATGATTGAAATTACCTGTTGACTATCCCCGTCACGATGGTGAAGTCACTTTCTTCTTTAGTTAGTGAGTCCAGTAATTCAACTTTTCATTCCTCAACTTTAATGTCTATTAAGACCCAGTGCCAACTGCATGCGCACACGTTTGCATGTCTTAAATAAGCGGGCATGTGCATAAAATTAATCAACTACCGTAAACCGTATACACTTAATTATTAACATCTAGCTAGCTAGTAAGCAAATAACAGAATTTGTAGTACAAGACAGTGTGACTCACGGGAAGTTGTAAGGAAGTAGTATATCTTCATTGCTATTGAGGCGCTTCAAGAACTCTACCATGCTGGCCACTACACCTGCTTGATAAAATGGAAACTTCCATATGTCCTCATTAATTGTATTTGGGTCAATGAACCCAATGCCATAGCGTCCAGATTTTTTCATTTCATACATCTTCATCCTGCATATAATACCACAGAAAAGAATATAGTGAGGATAATTACATGTAATGATTGATCAAAATTATCACTACATAATTAGCTTGAGACTTAAATTATAGAAAGAAATCACTTACAGACAATAGCAACTGACGATAGACTTGTCGAGTGCATCTTGATTGTATAACTGAAAAAGTTCTGTGTACTCAATGGACAGAGCTTTCTCATGGTAATAATGATCCTTCTTGACATTCACCATGAGGGACACTCGATTGGAAATCTTGGTCATGTTCATGTACCATTGATGCAATTCATACATTCTCGTTGGGAGGTCCTTGACCTTGTCTGGATGGACCAAAGGTTGGCCCCAGGCATATTTCCATTTTATTTCCGATTCTTTAAGCGGAGACATGGGCTCGATTTCGAGGAGTTGTCCAACAGAGATCTTGAGCATTTCAGCCTGCATGATATGCTCCTCCGTTATTACCACATCGCCCTGCTGGGGAACGCTAACGGTTTGCCCACAATAATATTTGGCGCGCGTACTCCTCTCATGTGTTGTTGGCACAACAAGCGGGGGGATCGCTTGCGCCGCCTGTTTTCCCAGTTGGGGAACGATTTTCCCGCATTTTTTGCCAGCTGCTTATTGGCTCGAGCTCGAGCTCGCTTCCTTCTGTAGCCGTGCTCGCTGTAGCTTCCTGATTTGACGCTCATAGTCTGAGTCAACAGGCTTGGGAGCTGGTGATCTAGCCATATGAATGAAGTGGTCAATCGTTTTCTCAGGCACTTTCTCCTTTGGCGGCGGTGCCGGTTTCGGTCCAAAATGGGCGTCCACTTGGGCCTGCACTATGGCTGCGTTTTGCTCCTCGGTCATGTCGTAAGGCCTCTGAGGAAGAGGAGCGAGGCTTGGACCATATTTATATCGCTTGTCTCCGCCTGTACTTCCTAAACTACCTCGACTCGTACCGCTACACACCAAAGTTGCGGCATGTCTCTTCTGCGATTGCTGAGACGGCGGAGACGGCTGACGTGGAGTTGGACCAGGAGAAGTGGCCTGACGATGTGCCGGACTTGAAGCAGGAGGTGTGGCCTGACACGGTGCCAGACTTGAAACCGGCGGAGGAGGTGGCGGACTTCGAGGAGGAATCGTCTCACGCGTTCGTGGACTTGGAGGAGCAGGAGTCTGCTGACTCGGTGGCGGACTTCGAGGAGTCGGCAGACGACGCGGTGTCGGTGGACTTCGAAAGATGATGCAATCATTTCTCCATAGGATGATACGATGTATGGCCTCTCCCAGTGTGCGCTCGTCTTCACCTCCAGGAATGTCAAGCGTTAGCCCCGAATATGGGCCCACCACTTCATCAACCATGACACGAGCATATCCCTCTATAATCGGGATGCAATGGTAGGTTGCTTCGGGGGTCACTGGAAAAGCAACGCCGTCCGCCACCTTCATGGATATGTTCTTCATTTTGGAGTGTAGCTCACGATTAGTGTTCTCTATGATGTCATCCATGTGGTATGTATCCAGCAGTGTGTCGCCCGGGGCAGAACCAACGCTGCTTCTCGGCATGGATGGGACGGTGCTATCCAATGCTGGATGATCATCCGCTTGCTGCTGCCACTGCTGAGACCCCCTTTCCTGGCTAAGTGAGTCGATCTGCTGCTGCTGCTGGTGGAATTTGAGTGCCAGGTCCGCGTGCCTTGCTTCTAAGCCTTGAAGGCGTTCTGCGTCCTGCTTCCTCTGCTCCTCCTCCAGCTTCCTCTTCTTCTCCTCCTCCATCTTCTTTCTTGCACGGGACCTGTAGTCGTCATTCCAGTCCGAAAAGCCCTCATATCAGGGAATAACGCCCATGCCTCGTGTTCTACCCGGGTGTTCAGGATTTCCCAGGGCGCGCATAAGCTCGTCGTTTTCTCTGTTAGGCGTGAACACCCCCGTTCGAGCTTCTTCTATTGCGTCAAGTATCTTTTGTTCGGCTCCTTTTAGACTTGCCTTCTTCGAAACCAGGCCTGTCTTCGGGTCCAACGCCCCCCCCCCCATGCGCATAGAACCAAGTTCTGCACCTGGGGGGCCAGCTCCTAGTAATCGGAGTGACCCCTGCACCCTCCATCTCTTGCTCAGACTTATCCCACTTAGGCAATCCCACCGCGTAGCCACCTGGACCCAGCCTATGGAACTGCGTCTTTCTTGCGGCATTTGCCTTGTTTTTCATCGACCGTTCCTTAGATAATTCTGAATCCTTGAAGGTCACGAAATCGTCCCAGTGTTCTCTTTGCTTCTCCAGTGTTCCCTTGAAATCTGGAGTCTTCCTTTCATTAGCGAGGTAGTTGGCCCATACAGTTTTCTTGTGGGTGTTGAATGCAATTGCCATCTTCTTAAGAGCAGCGGCCTTGACTTTCTCCACATCTGCTTTAGTGAAATGATCTGGTAGGGTGAAATGTTCCATCAGAGATTTCACCAGGTCTTTTTTGGCTCTGTCATCGACCCAAGTAACACCTGGACGTTTAGTCTTTGGCTCTTTCCATTCTTGAATGGAGATCGGGAGTTTGTCCTTCACAAGAACTCCGCACTGACGAGTCCACTTGTCCGCAACGTTCTTAGGCGTGAGGGGTTCGCCACTAAGTTTGGTGGATTCGATGTGGTACTTTACACCATCCTTCAACAATCTGCCCGGGCCTCGCTTTGTCTTGCTGTCTGTAGAAGCAGATTTGCTCGATCCAGAGGGCTGAAAGAAGAAAGATCGATTCGTTAATATATCTTCAATAAAAAAACATGTGATGATCACCAGGATGCATGTTTATATAAACTTGGCGCCAAGGCGGAGCTGGTCATCTTCTCGGCCATCGACGACCTGTTGGCCAAGACAGGCGTCACCCCTGATGCCGTCGGCGTCGTCGTCGTCAACTGCAGCGTCTTCGCCCCCGTGCCATCCCTCGGCGACATGATCGTCAACAGATACAAACTCCGCAGCGATGTCCGCTGTGTAAATCTGTCTGGGATGGGCTGTAGCGCGGGGGTGATCTCGGTGGGGCTCGCTGCCGGCCTACTTCGTGTCCACGCTCACGCTGGTGCTGCTGGTGCCCACGCTCTGGTCGTGTCCACCGAGACCATCACGCCCAACCTGTACCTCGGCAGGGAGCGCTCCATGCTGCTGTCCAACCTGCTCTTTCGGGTGGGCGGCGCCGCCGTGCTGCTGTCCACGTCCAAGGACAGGGCGCGGTATCGACTCGCCCACCTTGTGCGGACGATCACCGGCGGCGCGCAGGACAGCTCCTACCGGTGCATCTTCCAGGAGGAGGACGACGAAGGCAACTTAGGGGTCAAACTTTCCAGGGACCTCATGTGCGTCGCCGGTGACGCGCTCAAGGCCAACATCACGGCCCTTGGCCCGCTCGTGCTCCCCTTCTTCGAGCAGCTGCGCTTCGTCGCCAACAAGCTGCTGCTCAAGCTGGACCGGCGAGGCGGCGCCCCCGACTTGTGCAAGGCGTTCCATCACGTGTGCATCCATGCAGGGGGGCGTGCGGTCGTCGACGAGGTCCAGTCTAGCCTCGGGCTGTCGGGCGAGCACGTGGAGCCGTCTCGCATGGCGCTTCACCGGTTCGGGAACACGTCGAGCAGCTCGGTGTGGTACGAGATGGCGTACCTCGAGGCCAAGGGCCGGGTGCGGAAGGGCGACCGTGTCTGGATGGTTGAACTCGGAGCCGGGGTCAAGTGCAACAGCGCCTTCTGGGAGTGCATCCGCCCGGCAGCCCAGCTGGACAAGGCGTGGGCGGGGTGCATACATCGCTACCCAATCAACGTCCCTCATGCCAACGTCAACATGGCAGCTGAGAGCGATCCCATGATTGCAGTCTAAATCGTCGGTAGTACAACGTAGAGGAGTACTCATTTCTTTACGGGTGTTCTGTCACGAAAATCGTCAACAATCACAATAAATATCTCGTTTGTTCTAGTATGTCATTTACCAAGCGTGCGGTCATGGTGCATGAACCGTACGTACGTATATATACTTTGATTGTAATGTTCTTGTATTTTGTGCAAAGTCTAGCGTTTGGCTTCCTTTTTACCTTGCAGTCTTGTCAGGTCTTAGTGTACATGGCTTGTATTATGATCTTTATGATATGAGTGAGACATGTATTCCTATGTGAAAGAAAAAAAACGTTCGTCGATTTTTGCAAGCTAGTCTATCCAGGACACATTAATCATTCTTCATGTGCGGCTTGCGGCGGATAGCGGGGGTTAAGAGCAACTCCAACAGATCCTGTATCCGTAAAAAGGTGGATAAGTTTGGGTGAAAAATGCCGCCAACATATCCGTTAACCTGAAATAAATTTACAAAATCATGTAAACTTGGCCCCAACTTCCCTCTAGTTTAGGGAATGTTTTGCTTTCCGTAAACTTTTGGCGCCAAGTTAACCGTATGAAACTTCCTGATGCGCTGCCGCCATCTTGTCGCTGCCACCCGCCGTCGTTGCCCTACCAAGCCTGTCAAGCATCTCACTAACTGGTGGGCCAAGGCCGTTATCTAGTTTTGTTTAATGAAAATAATATAAAATAGATTTGGGGAAGAAGTTTTATGGGATCTAACAGAAGTAGCTCCGGGTATGTTTTTTAGAGAAACTGTTGGAGTTGCTCTAATGTTGTACGCTAGCTTTTTTTCGAAAAGGGGACTACCCCATCCTTTGCATCACAAGATGCACACATCCATTTTATTAAATATCACATATGTTCAAGTCATCGAGTCCCAGAGAATAAGACAAATAAAAAGAAAATATAACCACAACTAGCTACTCGAGAATATATAGCTCATCCACATAATCTACTAGTGGCTCGCCAGTCAAACTGGTTGAATAAACTCCACACAACTGTTTCCAGTAGCCTATACTCAGAGATCATAATAAGCACCTGCACGTCGAAATGTTGCATTGATGACCGCATACAGATTGAAGTTGTGGCCCAGTAGATAACCGTCACATCGTAATTTTTCAAATTCAGGATGTGCATTTATTAGCATTGCATTTCATCAATTCAGTGCATATTTGGTGTTTGAAATGTCTGCTCGTATCTCTCCTCCTCCTTGTTTTGATTTATCCCTCCCATATTTGGTTTTTGACGGCCGGCTTTTCTTGAAAAACGCCTTTACTGCCCCACGTTTTATTGCAAAAACTAAGTTTTCCTTGGTAACCCAATACATGTTGATACAATTGGCAGCTAAAATCCATTTTCTGGTAATATAAAACGACAGGTAAATCATGATTATTGGAAACAAAAATATTTGATGCTGATTCAATTGGCACCTAAGATCCATTTCTGGTAGTATAATGGCAGGTAAATCAGGATTATGTAGACAAAATATTTGCGGCCCTTATACAACCCAAAAAATATCTAGCAAGCGATCATACAGCAATTGTAATACCCCAAATGTATGTTGGAGGCCTACCGTCGTATCTTCATTTCTGTGCCTATATATGTGCACAAGACCATACCAAGGATGCAGCGAAATCATCTCACAACACGCGTCCGCCTAGCTGCCTACTGCTGTGTCTTTTTTTGAGCATCAGTAGCACCTCTGAAAGACTGAGCCGGCATATCATCTTGAGATTTACGAAGTCACCGTAGGCGCCTCGTCGTCGACGGGAACGTCTCCTCCCACTGAAAGCGCATCACCGGAAATCCTGAAATAAATCTAGGAATAATGCGAGCACCAGGATTTGAACTCTGGTGGGTTGGGGATACCACTGTCCACCTAACCAACTCAACCACAGGTTGATTCGCGCTGCCTACTGCTGTGTCGATAAGCTCATCGACATCATTCATACGCACCATGGAGAAGCACACGGCCACGCTACTCCTCATCGCATGCCTCCTCCTCGCTACCCAGGCGCGATGTAATAATCCTTGCTCATTCCTCGATCTGTATATTTGCGATTGCTCGTTCTTGTTTGCTTTGTTAATCATGGCGCTAGATTACATTTATTCATCTGTCTCCACATATGCAAGCCGCATCATGGACGACGGCGGCGAGAAGATTAATTTGCCCTACGGGCTGTGCGTCCACGACGTGAAGTCGTATGCCTGCAAGGGCGAGCGCTGCTACTGCTGTACCGTGGGTGTGGAAGTTTGCTATTTGTCGATGGACGAGTGCACCAAGGAGTGCAAGAAATTGGGGGCGCAGCCGCCGGCCGGGGGTGGCGGGGGCAACACCTCTCCGATAGCTTAGCTACTTTGTTCTTCCAAAGAGATGTATGATCCATGAAAATTTGAAAAAAAAATTGAAATAAGAAACAACTATTGACCACTGGTTTTCAACTCTCTTTTCTTTTTAGAATAGATTTTCTACTTTTCTTGTGAGCCGCGTCATAAGATTTTGCACAATGCTTTTTTTTTTTCATCGATTTTGCACAATGCTTGATCAACTCTAGATCGCAACCTAGAATTCTCAAACCCATGCCATAGAGTTGGTACGGGTATGGAATTGTATAAGCCATATCCATATACTCATGTACCCGTATACAACCTCACAAGCATATTGACTACTGCCATGTGGTGATATTTTGCACAGGCCTCCTTTTTGCACGAAGCATATGCAGATGTCGTCTAGCCATCAATTTGACCAAGCAATCCATCTCATTCCCCAGATTCTCTGTGTGATCGAGTGGCCACCATCCCGCATCTGCATCGCAGCCGGTCTCGCTCTCTCACACGTCGGCCCCGGATCCCCTCACCACACGACGGCGGCTACTGGTACATTTTACTCTATTTCAAACAGCTTTTACAGCACAAGAATTTACGGTCTCTGCTATAGTTGCTATAAGAGTACTTGGACTCAAGCTAGACACACAGAGCCTACTACTGACACGTCTAACAAAACCTGACCGGACTTGACATCCTACTAGTACTACTCGGACACGGGCTATAGCTACTACAAAAGTATAGGACTTGTAGTAAAACTCTTTTGCAGCTACTCAGTTTGGTCTGCGTACAAGAGGCAAATTGTCAAATTGTCAAACTGAGATTTTTTTAGTTGGAACTTAGTAGAGACACCCTAATTTTCATTGGTACAATATACATAATCCTAGATTATTGGACTGCTAACCTGATAGATAAAAGGAAGGATATGATGAAATAATTGTTAGTCAACAAACCCATTAATCTTCTATTTTTTTCTTAGCGACAACACATGCAGAATTTTCAGTGACCCAAACCCCACTATGATGTTAAATTACCCTATTATATTTACTGTGATCTTAAAATAATCAGTAAATAATTCTATTTTTCTATGACGAGATTATGTACTTGTGCATTACTATGTAATTTCACTACTAGGAACACAGGGTGAACCAGGGCAATGGTACCCTAACCTAAGGGCTAGCACAAACCTTTATCGAGGGGCAATAACAATGAGGACGTGCTGGCATGCTCGCCCTCAACGCTCGAGCCGCCACAAACTGAGGGAGGGAGGGAGGGAGCGAGAGAGAGGGTGAGAGGGAGGGAGGGAGAGAGAGGGTGAGAGGGTGAGAGGGAGGGAGGGAGAGAGGGGGTGAGAGGGACGGAGGTGAGAGAGGGTGAGAGGGTGAGAGGGAGGGAGGGAGAGAGGGGGTGAGAGGGACGGAGGGTGAGAGAGGGTGAGAGGGAGGGAGGGTGAGAGAAGATGAGAGGGAGGGAGGATGAAAGGTGAGTGAGGGGGTGAGGAGGAGAGGGGGAGGGGGGAGAGGAAGGGAGAGAGAGGGAGAGAGAGGTCCCCCACTGCCGGCCGGCCCTCCCCTTCTCCTCCACCCTGATCGAGAAGACCCGGCCTCGCCAACCCTAGGTCATGGGTGGAGAAGAAACTGTGGGGTGAGCCCGTCCTCGGTGTCAGACAGAGACGATGGCAATGACGGTTCCTAAGGGAGGAGGGAGGAGCAGGGAGGGGGGTGTTGCACTGTGGGATTGAGGGGAAAGAGAGATAGGGTTTGAGGAGTGGCGGTTGGTGTTTGAAACGACGCCCACGCGGGACGCAAAAACACACAACACATATGCGGTGCACTGGGACAGGCTAGCTCACATGTCCAAATGGCTCACCCGGTAAATTTACACAAGAAACGAATCCACCATTCATTGGCTATAGAAATGAACCATGAGGTGAAAATCGACCACTAAAGATTTGTCCGCCCATACAACATAGTTGACCAAAACGAGGACGATCGAATGACCAGGAATGCCCCAAATCAGGTGATTGGTGTGAGGAGTTGCCCAACCACCTTAATAAAGGAATAAGGGCATCTCCAAAGTGGACCATCAAACCTCCTGCCAGTGTCCAGACCGAGCTGTCTGGACATAGTTTTCCATTCAACGGCGTCATGCATCGGTCTGCGGACCAGTCCAGACGTCCTTTTCTCGCAAAACGGAAGCAAACTAGGGGAACTTTGCGGGAGTTTGTACACTAGCCACATAGGACTTCGACACCCCAGCCCGCACAAAACCCCATCCAAAACCCCATCCAAACCTCGCGTCTCCAACCTTCCCTCTTTCCATGCATCTGCTTTCTCTCTCGTCGATGCCACTCTACCACCCCGGCGGCATGCCAAGCCCCTGTCGAAACTCCGCAACATCCACCGCTACACTAGGCCCCCATGCCGCTTATCCTTTGCCGCCGATCCACACCTCTCGTCCGTCCGCCACATAGGTACAATTCACCCCTACGGTAGTCACCACGCTCAACAAATGTTTGGTGAAATGCTCATGCTAGTTTTTTTGCCCATTCGTTGAAGCAATGTATTCAGACATGGAGTACATATACGAGCATCCTATCGAACATCCAGATCAGAACTCAGCCATGTTTGATGAGTTTGTTCAAATGCATCAACAAATTCATGAGAAACTCAAGGAAGCTTTGATTGAGAACCTGTGGGCGGTTAAAGGGGACAACTGAAACATATGTGCTAGTTGATTTCATGTTTGAACTACGATTAATTAAAAACCTTTCTTAGTTTGTACTATTTAAATTAGAACTGTAGAGAATGATTTGGTGCATCGATAATTGATTGATCGTGCACTAGGCACATATATATAGGCACAAGGGGTGCGACCGGTGTCTTGTCTCCCAAGATACAAGTAAATACAGAGGGAGAGAGACACTACAGGTGCGGCACATACAAAACCCAGACCTACGTACATGTACACATGTTCAACACCCCCCGCAGTCGAAGCGTCGCCGGTGACGCAGAGACTGGACCGAAAGCCCTCAAACGTCGAGGTGGGTAGTCCCTTCGTCATGACATCGACGAACTGCTGATCGGTGGGCACATGGAGAACTCGAACACGACCAAGTGCACCGTGCTCCCTGACGAAGTGAATGTCGAGCTCAATATGCTTCGTCCGTCGGTGATGGACAGGGTTGGCAGCGAGATACACCGTGGAGACGTTGTCGCAGTAAACAAGCGTCGCCTTGGTAACCTCGCATATCAACTCCTGAAGTAGTTGTCGTAGCCAAGAGCACTCCGCAACGACGTCGGCCACGACCCTGTACTCGGCCTCAGCGCTCGATCGTGAGACCGTGGGTTGTCGTTTAGACGACCACGAAATCAAAGAGGGCCCAAGGTAGACGCAGTAGCCGGAAGTGGAGCGTCGAGTGTCGGGACACCCAGCCCAGTCGTCGTCGGAGTAGGCGACAAGGCTGGTGTCAGGTGATGCCGTCAAGGTGAGACCCATAGCTGTGGAGCCACGTATGTACCAAAGGATACGTTTCACCAGAGCCCAATGAGTATCACGAGGAGCATGCATATGAAGGCACACCTGCTGGACAGCGCACTGAATGTCTGGATGTGTCAGTGTGAGGTACTGAAGCGCACCGACGATGGAGCGGTAAAAGGGAGCGTCGGACGCCGGAGATCCCTCGATGGCGGACACCTTAGCCTTCGTGTCGACAGGCGTAGGAGCAGGCTTGCAGTTAAGCATGCCCGCTAACTCCAGAAGCTCGTAGGCGTACTTCTGCTGATGCAAGAAGAAGCCAGTAGCCCGGCGCACAACCTCGATGCCGAGGAAGTAGTGGAGAGCCTCCAAATCCTTGAGGGCGAACTCAGTGCCGAGGCGAGCTGTGATCTGCTGAAGAAGCGCTGGCGAGGAGGCAGTCAGGATGATGTCGTCGACGTACAGGAGGAGGTACGCGGTGGCGGGACCCTGGTGATAAAAAAAACAGGGACGCATCGGACCGTGTGGACCAGAACCCCTGCTGCTGAAGGAAGGCCACGATCCGCTGGTACCAGGCCCGAGGCGCCTGCTTCAACCCGTAAAGAGAAAGGGAGAGCAAGCACGCGTGGTCCGGATAGTCGGTGTCGACGAAACCAGTAGGCTGGTGACAAAACACCTGCTCGTCGAGATGGCCATGCAAAAAAGCATTAGACACATCAAGCTGGTGAACTGGCCAGGCGCGAGAAACAGCAAGCTGGAGGACAGCGTGAATCGTGCCCGGATTGACAACCGGGGCGAAGGTGTCGGTGAAGTCCACGCCGGCACGCTGGCGAAAGCCGCGCACCACCCAACGCGCCTTGTAGCACTCGAGAGAGCCGTCGGGGCGAGTCTTGTGTTGGAAGACCCACTTGCCAGTGATCACATTGGCACGGGGAGGCCGCGGGACAAGCTGCCACGTACGGTTGTGAAGGAAATATGCCCTAGAGGCAATAATAAAGTTATTATTTATTTCCTCATATCATGATAAATGTTTATTATTCATGCTAGAATTGTATTAACCGGAAACATGATACATGTGTGAATACATAGACAAACATATAGTCACTAGTATGCCTCTACTTGACTAGCTCATTAATCAAACATGGTTATGTTTCCTAACCATAGACATGTGTTGTTATTTGATTAATGGGATCACATCATTAGAAGAATGATGTGATTGACATGACCCATTCCGTTAGCCTAGCACTTGATCGTTTAGTATATTGCTATTGCTTTCTTCATGACTTATACATGTTCCGTAACTATGAGATTATGCAACTCCCGTTTACCGGAGGAACACTTTGGGTGCTACCAAACGTCACAACGTAACTGGGTGATTATAAAGGAGTACTACAGGTGTCTCCAAAGGTACATGTTGGGTTGGCGTATTTCGAGATTAGGTTTTGTCACTCTGATTGTCGGAGAGGTATCTCTGGGCCTTCTCGGTAATACACATCACATAAGCCTTGCAAGCATTGCAACTAATAAGTTAGTTGCGAGATGATGTATTACGGAACGAGTAAAGAGACTTGCCGGTAACGAGATTGAACTAGGTATTGGATACCGACGATCGAATCTCGGGCAAGTAACATACCGATGACAAAGGGAACAACGATGTCGTTATGCGGTTTGACCGATAAAGATCTTAAGTAGAATATGTAGGAACCAATATGGGCATCCAGGTTCCGCTATTGGTTATTGACCGAGAATAGTTCTAGGTCATGTCTACATAGTTCTCGAACCCGTAGGGTCCGCACGCTTAACGTTACGATGACAGTTTTATCATCGTCACCACGCCGTCGTGCTGACGAAACTCATCCCCAACACTTTGCTGGATCGGAGTCCGGGGATCGTCATCGAGCTGAACGTGTGCTGAACTCGGAGGTGCCGACGCTCGGTGCTTGGATCGGTCGGATCGTGAAGACGCACGACTACATCAACCGCGTTGTCATAACGCTTCCGCCACGGTCTCACGAGGGTGCGTGGACAATACTCTCCCTCTCGTTGCTATGCCATCACCATGATCTTGCGTGTGCGAGGAAATTTTTGAAATTACTACGTTCCCCAACAGTGGCATCCGAGCCTGGTTTTATGCGTTGATGTTATATGCACGAGTAGAACACAAGTGAGTTGTGGGCGATATAAGTCATACTGCTTACCAGCATGTCATACTTTGGTTCAGCGGTATTGTGAGATGAAGCGGCCGGACCGACATTACGCCAGACGCTTACGCGAGACTGGTTTCACCGCTGAGAGCACTCGTTGCTTAAAGGTGACTGGCGGTGTCTGTCTCTCTCACTTTAGTTGAACTGAGTGTGGCTACGCCCGGTCCTTGTGAAGGTTAAAACAGCACCAACTTGACAAACTATCGCTGTGGTTTTGATGCGAGGTAAGAACGGTTCTTGCTCAGCCCGTAGCAGCCACGTAAAACTTGCAACAACAAAGTAGAGGACGTCTAACTTGTTTTGCAGGGCATGTTGTGATGTGATATGGTCAAGACGTGATGCTATATTTTATTGTATGAGATGATCATGTTTTGTAACCGAGTTATCGGCAACTGGCAGGAGCCATATGGTTGTCGCTTATTGTATGAAATGCAAAGCCATGTAATTGCTTTACTTTATCACTAAGCGGTAGCGATAGTCGAGAAGCAATAGTTGGCGAGACGACAACGATGCTACGATGGAGATCAAGGTGTCGCTACCGGTGACGATGGTGATCACGACGGTGCTTCGGAGATGGAGATCACAAGCACAAGATGATGATGGCCATATAATATCACTTATATTGATTGCATGTGATGTTTATCCTTTATGCATCTTATCTTGCTTTGATTGACGGTAGCATTTTAAGATGATCTCTCACTAAAAATTATCAAGACGTGTTCTCCCTGAGTATGCACCGTTGCCAAAGTTTGTCGTGCCCAGACACCACGTGATGATCGGGTGTGATAAGCTCTACGTCCATCTACAACGGGTGCAAGCCAGTTTTGCACACGCAGAATACTCAGGTTAAACTTGACGAGCCTAGCATATGCAGATATGGCCTCGGAACACAGACACCGAAAGGTCGAGCGTGAATCATATAGTAGATATGATCAACATAGTGATGTTCACTATTGAAAACTACTCCATCTCACGTGATGATCGGTTATGGTTTAGTTGATTTGGATCACGTAATCACTTAGATGACTAGAGAGATGTCTATCTAAGTGGGAGTTCTTAAGTAATATGATTAATTGAACTTAAATTTATCATGAACTTAGTACCTGATAGTATTTTTCTTGTCTATGTTTACTGTAGATAGATGGCTCGTGCTGTTGTTCCGTTGAATTTTAATGCGTTCCTTGAGAAAGCAAAGTTGAAAGATCATGGTAGCAATTACACGGACTGGGTCCGTAACTTGAGGATTATCCTCATTGCTGCACAGAAGAATTACATCCTGGAAGCACCGCTGGGTGCCAGGCCTGCTGCAGGAGCAACGCCAGAAGTTGTGAACGTCTGGCAGAGCAAAGCTGATGACTACTCTATAGTTCAGTGTGCCATGCTTTACGGCTTAGAACCGGGTCTTCAATGACATTTTGAACATCATGGAGCATATGAGATGTTCCAAGAGTTGAAGTTAATATTTCAAGCAAATGCCCGGATTGAGAGATATGAAGTCTCCAATAAGTTCTATAGCTGCAAGATGGAGGAGAATAGTTCTGTCAGTGAGCATATACTCAAATGTCTGGGTATAATAATCACTTGATTCAACTGGGAGTTAATCTTCTGGATGATAGTGTCATTGACAGAATTCTCCAATCACTGCCACCAAGCTACAAGAGCTTCGTGATGAACTATAATATGCAAGGGATGAACAAAACAATTCCCGAGCTCTTCGCAATGCTAAAAGCTGCGGAGGTAGAAATCAAGAAGGAGCATCAAGTGTTGATGGTCAACAAGACCACTAGTTTCAAGAAAAAGGGCAAAGGGAAGAAGAAGGGGAACTTCAAAAAGAACAGCAAGAAAGTTGCTGCTCAAGAGAAGAAACCCAAGTCTGGACCTAAGCCTGAAACTGAGTGTTTCTACTGCAAGCAAACTGGTCACTGGAAGCGGAACTGCCCCAAGTATTTGGCGGATAAGAAGGATGGCAAGGTGAACAAAGGTATATGTGATATACATGTTATTGATGTGTACCTTACTAGAGCTCGTAGTAGCACCTGGGTATTTGATACTGGTTCTATTGCTAATATTTGCAACTCAAAACAGGGACTACGGAATAAGCGAGCACTGGCAAAGGACGAGGTGACGATGCGCGTGGGAAACGGTTCCAAAGTCGATGTGATCGCGGTCGGCACGCTACCTCTACATCTACCTTCAGGATTAGTTTTAGACCTAAATAATTGTTATTTGGTGCCAGCGTTGAGCATGAACATTATATCTGGATCTTGTTTAATGCGAGACGGTTATTCATTTAAATCAGAGAATAATGGTTGTTCTATTTATATGAGTAATATCTTTTATGGTCATGCACCCTTGAAGAGTGGTCTATTTTTATTAAATCTCGATAGTAGTAATACACATATTCATAATGTCGAAGCCAAAAGATGCAGAGTTAATAATGATAGTGCAACTTATTTGTGGCACTGCCGTTTAGGTCATATCGGTGTAAAGCGCATGAAGAAACTCCATACTGATGGACTTTTGGAATCACTTGATTATGAATCAGTTGGTACTTGCGAACTGTGCCTCATAGGCAAGATGACTAAAACACCGTTCTCCGGTTCTATGGAGAGAGCAACAGATTTGTTGGAAATCATACATACAGATGTATGTGGTCCGATGAATGTTGAAGCTCGTGGCGGATATCGTTATTTTCTCACCTTCACAGATGATTTAAGCAGATATGGGTATATCTTCTTAATGAAGCATAAATATGAAATATTTGAAAAGTTCAAAGAATTTCAGAGTGAAGTTGAAAATCATCGTAACAAGAAAATAAAATTTCTACGATCTGATCGTGGAGGAGAATATTTGAGTTACGAGTTTGGTCTACATTTGAAAAATTGCGGAATAGTTTCGCAACTAACGCCACCTGGAACACCACAGCGTAATGGTGTGTCCGAATGTCTCTTACCGATTTACCGCTATCGTTTTGGGGTTATGCTTTAGAGACGGCCGCATTCACGTTAAATAGGGCACCATCAAAATCCGTTAAGACGACTCCTTATGAACTATGGTTTGGCAAGAAACCAAAGTTGTCGTTTCTGAAAGTTTGGGGCTGCGATGCTTATGTGAAAAAACTTCAACCTGATAAGCTAGAACCCAAATCGGAAAAATGTGTCTTCATAGGATATCCAAAGGAAACAGTTGGGTACACCTTCTATCACAGATCCGAAGGCAAGACATTCGTTGCTAAGAATGGATCCTTTCTAGAGAAGGAGTTTCTCTCGAAAGAAGTGAGTGGGAGAAAAGTAGAACTTGATGAGGTAACAGTACCAGCTCCCTTATTGGAAAATAGTTCATCACAGAAATCGGTTCCTGTGACACCTACACCAATTAGTGAGGAAGTTAATGATGATGATCATGATACTTTAGATCAAGTTTCTACTGAACTATGTAGGTCAACTAGAGTAAGATCCGCACCAGAGTGGTACGGTAATCCTATTCTGGAAGTCATGTTACTTGACCATGGTGAACCTACAAACTATGAAGAAGCGATGGTGAGCCCAGATTCCGCAAAATGGCTGGAAGCCATGAAATCTGAGATGGGATCCATGTATGAGAACAAAGTATGGACTTTGGTTGACTTGCCCGATGATCGGCAAGCCATTGAGAATAAATGGATCTTTAAGAAGAAGACTGACGCTGATGGTAATGTAACTGTCTATAAAGCTCGACTTGTTGCAAAAGGTTTTCGACAAGTTCAAGGGGTTGACTACGATGAGACTTTCTCACCCGTAGCGATGCTTAAGTCTGTCCGAATCATGTTAGCAATTGCTGCATTTTATGATTATGAAATTTGGCAAATGGATGTCAAAACTGCATTCTTGAATGGATTTCTAGAAGAAGAGTTGTATATGATGCAACCAGAAGGTTTTGTTGATCCAAAAGGTGCTAACAAAGTGTGCAAGCTCCAGCGATCAATTTATGGTCTCGTGCAAGCCTCTCGGAGTTGGAATAAACGCTTTGATAGTGTGATCAAAGCATATGGTTTTATACAGACTTTTGGAGAAGCCTGTATTTACAAGAAAGTGAGTGGGAGCTCTGTAGCATTTCTGATATTATATGTGGACGACATATTATTAATTGGAAATGATATAGAATTTCTGGATAGCATAAAAGGATACTTGAATAAAAGTTTTTCAATGAAAGACCTCGGTGAAGCTGCTTACATATTGGGCATCAAGATCTATAGAGATAGATCAAGACGCTTAATTGGACTTTCACAAAGCACATACCTTGATAAAGTTTTGAAAAAGTTCAAAATGGATCAGGCAAAGAAAGGTTTTTTACCTGTATTACAAGGTGTGAAATTGAGTCAGACTCAATGCCCGACCACAGCAGAAGATAGAGAGAAAATGAAAGATGTTCCCTATGCTTCAGCCATAGGCTCTATCATGTATGCAATGCTGTGTACCAGACCTGACGTATGCTTAGCAATAAGCTTGGCAGGAAGGTACCAAAGTAATCCAGGAGTGGATCACTGGACAGCGATCAAGAACATCCTGAAATACCTGAAAATGACTAAGGATATGTTTCTCGTATATGGAGGTGACAAAGAGCTAGTCGTAAATGGTTACGTCGATGCAAGCTTTGACACTGATCCCGACGATTCTAAATCGCAAACCGCATACGTGTTTTTATTAAACGGTGGAGCTGTCAGTTGGTGCAGTTCTAAACAAAGCGTCGTGGCGGGATCTACATGTGAAGCGGAGTACATAGCTGCTTCGGAAGCAACAAATGAAGGAGTCTGGATGAAAGAGTTCATTTCCGATCTAGGTGTCATACCTAGTGCATCGGACCAATGAAGATCTTCTGTGACAATACTGGTGCAATTGCCTTGGCAAAGGAATCCAGATTTCACAAGAGGACCAAGCATATCAAGAGACGCTTCAATTCCATTCGGGACCAAGTCCAGGTGGGAGACATAGAGATTTGCAAGATATATACGGATCTGAATATTGCAGACCCGTTGACTAAGCCTCTTCCTTGAGCAAAACATGATCAACACCAAGACTCCATGGGTGTTAGAATCATTACTGTGTAATCTAGATTATTGACTCTAGTGCAAGTGGGAGACTGAAGGAAATATGCCCTAGAGGCAATAATAAAGTTAATATTTATTTCCTCATATCATGATAAATGTTTATTATTCATGCTAGAATTGTATTAACCGGAAACATGATACATGTGTGAATACATAGACAAACATATAGTCACTAGTATGCCTCTACTTGACTAGCTCATTAATCAAAGATGGTTATGTTTCCTAACCATAGACATGTGTTGTTATTTGATTAATGGGATCACGTCATTAGGAGAATGATGTGATTGACATGACTCATTCCGTTAGCCTAGCACTTGATCGCTTAGTATATTGCTATTGCTTTCTTCATGACTTATACATGTTCCGTAACTATGAGATTATGCAACTCCCGCCACTGGAGGAACACTTTGGTGCTACCAAACGTCACAACGAATCTGGGTGATTATAAAGGAGTACTACAGGTGTCTCCAAAGGTACATGTTGGGTTGGCGATTTCAAGATTAGGTTTTGTCACTCGATTGTCGGAGAGGTATCTGGGCCTTCTTGGTAATACACATCACATAAGCCTTGCAAGCATTGCAACTAATAAGTTAGTTGCGAGATGATGTATTACGGAACGAGTAAAGAGACTTGTCGGTAACGAGATTGAACTAGGTATTGGATACCGACGATCGAATCTCGGGCAAGTAACATACCGATGACAAAGGGAACAACGTATGTCGTTATGCGGTTTGACCGATAAAGATCTTCGTAGAATATGTAGGAACCAATATGGGCATCCAGGTTCCGCTATTGGTTATTGACCGAGAATAGTTCTAGGTCATGTCTACATAGTTCTCGAACCCGTAGGGTCCGCACGCTTAACGTTACGATGACAGTTTTATTATGAGTTTACAAGTTTTGATGTACCGAAGTTTGTTCGGAGTCCCGAATGTGATCACGGACATGACGAGGAGTCTCGAAATGGTCGAGACATAAAGATTGATATATTGGAAGCCTATATTTGGATATCGGAATGGTTCCGGGTGAAATCGGGATTTTACCGGAACACCGGGGGGTTACCGGAACCCTCCCGGGGGATAATGGGCCTTAGTGGGCCATGAGGGAAAAGAGGAGGGCCGGCCAGGGCAGGCCGCGCGCCTCCTCCCTAGTCCGAATAGGACAAGGAGAGGGGGGCGGCGCCCCCCTCTTTCCCCTCCCCCCTTTCCTTCTCCAACAAGGCAAGAGGGGGGAGTCCTACTCCCGGTGGGAGTAGGACTCCTCCAGGCGCACCCCTTGAGGGCCGGCCGCACCTCCCCCTCCCTCCTTTATATACGGGGGCAGGAGAGTACCCTAGAACACACAAGTTGATCTACGGATCGTTCCTTAGCCGTGTGTGGTGCCCCCTTCCACCATATTCCACCTCGGTCATATTGTTGCAGAGTTTAGGCGAAGCCCTGCGCCGGTAGAGCATCATCATCGTCACCACGCCGTCAGGTCTTGTGAAACTCATCCCCAACACTTTGCTGGATCGGAGTCCGGGATCGTCATCGAGCTGAACGTGTGCTGAACTCGGAGGTGCCGACGCTCGGTGCTTGGATCGGTCGGATCGTGAAGACGACGACTACATCAACCGCGTTGTCATAACGCTTCCGCTTACGGTCTACGAGGGTACGTGGACAATACTCTCCCCTCTCGTTGCTATGCCATCACCATGATCTTGCGTGTGCGTAGGAAATTTTTTGAAATTACTACGTTCCCCAACAGGTTGCGCTGCAGGGCGACAAACTCCTCACGCATCATAGCAAGCCAGTTCGGATCCTGAAGAGCTGCGCGAGCGGATGTGGGGACTGGAGACGGTGCCGAGGTAGATGCAGCACACGCGTCCTCGTCAGACGTGTAGCGCGTGCTAGGACGAAGTGACGCCGAGGGTGACGGTACCTGCTGAAATGGGAACACTAGCTCATCAAAGTACACATGCTGCAAAGTGAAAACGCGGTGGGACACTGGATCATAGCACCGGTAACCTTTGGTGTTGGGGGATAACCAAGGAAGATGCATGGAAGCGACCGGGGAGCGAGTTTGTGAGGAGCAGTGGACGCGGTGCTAGGATAACAGAGACACCCAAAAATGCGAAGACCATCATAAGATGGAACCGCACGAAAGAGGAGCTGGTGAGGAGTGTAGTTCCAGCGCGAACGACACGGGCGAATGTTAATGAGAAGGTTGGCGGTCGCGAGCGCGTCTGGCCAGAACCGAGGAGGCACGTAGGAGTGGAAAAGCAACGTGCGGACACAGTCATTAAGGGTGCGAATGACGCGCTCGGCGCAACCATTCTGTTGGGACGTGTAGGGACAAGTGAGGCGAAAAATTGTGTTGTGCGACGCAAGGAGATTGTGGACGGCGACGTTGTCAAACTCCTTGCCGTTGTCAGTTTGCAAGGCGAGAATAGGACGACCGAACTATGTGGTGACATACGAATAAAAAGATGTGAGTGTGGCAAGAGCGTCGGACTTGCGACGAAGAGGAAATGTCCACACATAATGGGTAAAATCATCCAATATCACCAAATAGTAAAGATAGCCCGTGTTGCTCGCAACCGGGAACGTCCAAACATCACTATGCTATAACTGAAACGGAAAGGTGGAAATGTTTGTAGACTCACTAAAGGGGAGACGAACGTGCTTGCCAAGATGGCAAGCCTCACAAGTGTGGTCGTCAACCTTATTACATGAGAAAGAAAAACTCTGAAGAATCTGATGCATAATGGTGGAGTTGGGATGACCGAGGCGGGCATGCCAAAGATCGACACTAGCGGCGAAGGCGGCGGGACGATGGGTGGTGATGGCGCCGGAGGGATGCACCGGGTAAAGCTCGTCCGGGCAGTCACATCGGTGGAGTACCATCCGTTTACGGGCGTCCTTCACAGAAAAGCCGATATCGTCAAATTCAACAGTTATAGGATTCTCATGAGCAAGACGACGAACAAAAACTAGATTAGTGACTAAGTTAGGAGACACAAGAACATTAGACATGTTAACGGGAGTAGAAGTAGAAGGAAACGACATATGACCGACATGTGTAATGGGTAGAGAGGAACCGTTACCAATGGTGATGCGAGTGGGAGTATGAACAGGAGTGGCAGACGTGAGGTTACCGGAATGAGCAGTCATGTGAGCGGTGGCGCCCGAGTCCATGTACCAGTCACCACCGCCACCGTAGGAACTCGGTGACGGGGCAGAGTGCAGGGCGGCGAGAAAGGCCGGGTCCCACGGCGGCGGCACCTGAGGAGGGTAAAACCCGCCGTAGGCCCGCGCGGGGGCAGCGCCATAAGCTGCCGCGAGGGCGGCGCCGAAGGCCGGCGCGGCGGCGGTGTCGTAGGCGGGCGCGGGCAGAGGTGCGGCACCGTAGCCGCTGTAGGGAGCGGCGTTCTGCGCGGCGAAGAGGGTCTGATGGCTCGCCGGACGAGGCCCAAGGATGCCCGGGGCGGGAGCCTGAGGGACCAGCATCGAGTACGCATGGACAAGCCGGTCCACGGGTTGGTGCCGTACGTCCATGGAGGGTTGACCTGTTGCTGCTGCTGACGAGCCCCCCCTGGCGCTAGTTGCTGCTTGCGGCCGCCCCCACGGCGGTTGTCGCGGCGCCCGCCACCGGGCTGCTGGGGGCAGCGGGAGGGGCAGGTGGCAGGGGGAATTACCCCGGAGGCACGGGGGGCAGCGGCTGCTGGCGCAGCGCTGGTGGGGCGGCCGGTGGTGGGGCGCCACGGGAGGTGCCGGCGGCGAGGGCGTGATGCTGCACGCGCTTCTTGACCCCCTTCATCCGGCGCTCCTCCAACCGCAAGTACGCCACAAACTTGGGGAAGGAGGGCTCCGGCATCAAGGTGAGGTTGGAGGCGGCATTGCCGAAGGCCTCGTTGAGGCCGGCGGTGATCGTGCTGAGGAGGAGGCCGCCATCAACCTTGGCGACAATGTCACGGAGCTCATCCGCCAACGTCTTCATGCGGCGGCAGTAGTCATCAATGGATTGTTCATCCTGATGACAGTCAAAAAATTCCAGCTGCAAAAAAACGCGGCGCTGAAGTTTGTTGTCGGTGAAAAGGCCGTTCAGCTTGACCCACAAGGCGCGGGCGTCGTCGCCGGCGCTCACGACCGTGTGGAACAGGTCCTTGGAGATGGTGGTGAAGAACCACCGGATGATGGTGGCATTGATCGCGGTCCACTCAGCGCCATCCACCGTGGCGCGGGAGTCAATGGTGCCATCCACATGATCCACGAGGTTGTTCTCGCGGAAGAGCAGCGTGAAGTACGTCTTCCACGTGAAGTACGTGGAGTTGGAGGCGTTGAGGACGACGGGAACGCGTGCATGGACGTTGATGTCGCAGATTTCCGCAGGGTCGACGGCAAAGGGGTTGAAGTAGGTAGAGGCGTTGGACGACATGGTGGCGAAGAGGTGGTGAAGGGGGCGGCGCGACGGGGTTGGGAAGGCGCGGCGGGGAGGAGAGGGGCAGCGCGGCAGGGGGGAGGCGCGGCGGGGTGGAGAGGGCGGCGCGGCGGGGAGGTGGGTAGCGGCGGCGGCGTGGGGTGGCGGCGGACCGAGGAGGCGGCGGCTAGGGCTAGGGCTAGCGGAAGCGGGAGGATCGACTTGTGATAGATACCATGTAGAGAATGATTTGGTGCATCGATAATTGATTGATCGTGCACTAGGCACATATATATAGGTACAAGGGGTGCGACCGGTGTTTTGTCTCCCAAGATACAAGTAAATACAGAGGGAGAGAGACATTACAAGTGCGACATACAAAACCCAGACCTATGTACATGTACATATGTTCAACAAGAACTATGTTTTCATATGCGGTTATTTAAGCTTCCAGTCTTAAAAAAGGGGCGGAAGTCGGCTAGTTTTGGTTGGCCGGCTGCCCCATCAGTTTTTGCGGACTAATCCCCACCAGTCGGCGAATGGATACGGTGTCCGATTTAGAGGTCAGTGTTGGAGATGCCCTAAATGTTCCTTTAGGATAAGAACATGTCTATCCTAATCCTCCCTCCGGTTTCTACCCTCCTCATTTTGATCTTTTTTCCTCCCACATTAGGTTTTTTCACTACCGGGTTATCTTCAAAACCGCCCAAACATGCCTCTCCTACCGAGCTTATTGGCAAAATCATGTCTCGTTTGGTAAGCCAATAAATGCTGATTCAATTGGCTGCTGAAATCTATTTTATGATAATACACCGACAAGTAAATCACGATTACTGCTGACAAAATATTTGGTGCTGATTCGGTTGACACCAAAAATTCATTGTTTTAATATTTGCGGCCCATACAACGCACGGCAATTGCCTAGTACCCAAGAAAAGAAAATCTAGCAAGCGAAGCAATTAATACCTAAGAAAACCGGGCCTTGTGATTTTTTCCACAATCTTTTGCACAATCTTCCCAATGCTCGCAAGAAAAGTAAATCACGATAGTAGATTCATTTCCATCTTGTATAAATGGACCATGCCCCCGACGCACCAAAACCACCTCACAGCACTGCCTACTGCTCACCTCAACGACATCATTCATACCCACGATGGATAAGCACACGGCCCCCGTCCGCGCGGTCATGCTTCTCCTCCTCACCATATGCCTCCTCGCTACCCAGGCGCGATGTAATAATCCCTCCAGATCCCGCCTCGTTGATCATGGCGCTGGCTTATAGTTACTCAATTACTATCTGTTGCCACACATGCAGGCCGGACCATGGACGATGGCGGCGAGAAGATCAATTTGCCCTACGGGCTGTGCGTCTACGATAAGAGGTCGTTTGCATGCAAGGGCGAGCGCTGCTACTGCTGTCGCGTGGCCGTGGAAGTTTGCTATTTGTCGATGAACGAGTGCATGACGGAGTGCGTCAAGAAAATGGGGCCGCCGCCGGCGGCCGGGGGCGGCGGCGGCAACGCCTCTCCGATAGCTTAGCTACTTTAAGCTTGTTCTTCCAGACAAGTGTATAATCCACCGAGGATGGATGTTTTTCAAATAAGATTCGAGTATCGATCACTGGTTTCCTACTTCTCTTGCGAGCGGCGTCATAAGCTTCTGCACAATCTTTTATTTTTACTGGGGTGCTTCTGCACCATCTTTGATCGCCTCTTAGATCAGAACCTACTGCTTCGGCGCCGGCTTCCTCGTGTTGCTCGGTCACCAGACGTACCTTACTATCACGAAATAGAACCAAACGACGAGAGTAAGTCATACTTTAAAAAGCCAAACTGGTAATCGAACCGGCAAGGTCGCGGATTCAGGTTTTTACCGATTGGACCGTCAGTTCGCCGATTTGATTGTCGATTTTCAAACTGGTAATCGAACCGGCAAGGTCGCGGATTCAGGTTTTTACTGATTGGACCGTCAGTTCGCCGATTTGATTGTCGATTTTCAAACTGGTAATCGAACCGGCAAGGTCGCGGATTCAGGTTTTTACCGATTGGACCGTCAGTTCGCCGATTTGATTGTC
>CM038681.1:11944396-12100460 GCA_021605205.1 Aegilops longissima
CAACAACAACAACAACAAAGCCTTTAGTCCCAAACAAGTTGGGGTAGGCTAGAGGTGAAACCCATAAGATCTCGCAACCAACTAATTGTCAATTTTTAAGCAATAAAATAATATATATATTTTTATCAATAAATACACCAATCAATAGATAAGAAAATGTGTAATCGAGTAACCACTAACTACATGTTAATATCTAATTCATATACATGATAAAGAAAAATTTGATGTGCTGCCGCGCGGAGCCGGATCGGCGAGGGAGAGGTGGGGTCGCCTCGCCACAGTGCTGAGCAAGGGTGGCTACGGAGAGGGCAGTGGTGCCCGATGGGTTTTTTTCTATGGACAAAATCGAGAGAGAGCTCCCAATCGGCCAAAACCCTACTGAAAGAGGTTTTTTTTTTCCTTTACTGACTCTACCCTCAGCTTGTATGTACAAAAACTAATTGATTGAGGGGCTTTTCTAAAATCAACATCGAACCATCTGGTTTTGTGCGAACCACCCGGTTTATCGGCTTTTCCAAAAACTGGCCGGTTGCCATGTTTTTTCCGGTTTGATTGCTCAAACGGCCCACCAGGCTTAAAAAACCTTCAGATCGCTGGTTTCAGTTTTTTCCGGTCCAGTTTTCAAAATTATGGAGTAAGTGTGGCTTCGCCCCGGTAAGGTGAGCGAGCCGTCGGTTGGACTGAACGCTGATGAGCCGGACCGGACCAAGCACCTCATGGTCTGGAACTCTGGATTTCGTGGACTGGATGTTGGAATTCGTCCATGAAACAATCGCATCAAAACGACGAACACACGCACATAAAAATTTTTGGGCAAGTGCACATGTTGTACCCTTCTTTTTCTCTTCTAATTTTGGGCAAGTGCACGGTGGCAGTGCTAGCCTCACTGCCACCGCACCGTCCCACATTCATCCCACCACCCGCGCAACACCATGGAGCCGCCAAAGCCATCCACCATCAATCCCGAGGCCGCGGCGCCTGAATCGGCCTGGGACTGCCTTCTGTGTAGGCGTCCGCCTCTGCCTATAGCATCCACGAGCGAAATCACGGCAGTGGCGCCTCTAGCCGCCACGACTGCGTTGCTAGTCAAGAGTTGCTCAACCACACGCCATCGGCTGGTCAAGAGCCGCTTGATGCCGAGGCCATGGCAACAGCCAAGCCCGACGCAAGGGCGACTCTCGCACTCGTCCTTCACTGACCGTCGGGCGACACCGACATGCCTCTCATCCTTCGCATCCTGGACAAGTTATTCTTACAAAGGGCAATCTAGTCAAGCGCAACTGGACAGGATCTACTAGGTGTAGTTTCTGTGATCGGGATAAGACTATTAAGTATTTATTCTTTGATTGCCCACTGGCACAAGGGTTATGGCGCACCGTGCAAATTGTCTTTAATATTACTCCACCGCGATCGGTAAACACGTTATTTGGGGCGTGGCTGCTTGGGATGGAGCCCGAAACGGCCAGACATATTCGTGTAGGAGTATGTGCGTTATTATGGACCATTTGGACTTGCAGGAATGATTTGGTTTTTAACAGAACATCAACTACTCATTTTTGCAGGTGTTGTTCGAGCTACGGCACTGATCCGTGCTTGGTCCTTACTCACTCCGGACGGAGGCCAGGGAGCGTTTGGTCACTGGATCTGTCCGTGGGAGACGGTTATGCGGATATCTTCAACCGGTTTGGGTGGCGATCATATAATAGGATAGGCATCTAGTTTACCTTCCTTTATTATGCCAGCCGGTTTGTGGCTTATCTCCTTTTTACATTTTCAGTCGAGGCTCTATGTGAGCTATAGGCGGCCTTTTTTCTTTTGTTTGTAAGACTTCTGTTCAGTACTTCTTTTTTTGGTTAATAAGAGAGGCCGTATGCATCGATCTGATGCAGAGGCCGGGGATTGCCCCCTTTTCTAAAAAATCCTTCGCATCCTCGCGGCAGGCTAGGTCGAGGGAAATCACGGCAGTGGCGCCTCTAGCTGCCAGGACTGCGTTGCTAGTCGATCATCAGCCAGCAGGCTAGTGAGCAGGAAGGAAGGTCTAGTATCTGTTCAACTCTCGGTTGCCAACAGTGTGCAAGTATGTTTAGCACAAAGATGGGCCGGTAAATTGGCTGACCTGTTTACATGTTGAATACAAAAAGAAATAAAGTTGGCAGCTAGCTCACCAATTTCTACAAATAAAGATGCCACAACAGAGCGACTATTATGGCGAGATTTCCAGAGGTTCACTACCTCCAGGCAGTCTGTCTCCATAATCACATGTGAGAACCCGCGCAGTCTCGCAAAGATAACTCCATCCCTCAGCGCCATGGTCTCACCAATGAACGGATCCGTAACCCCATGATGGGGTTTGCTCCAAGCTCCCAGCAAACGAGTGTCCGAACGAGCAACTCCTCCTGCACCGCACTGAGCCAAGACCGAACTCATCGCTGCATCTGTATTAATTTTGACCACCCCCGAATCCGGATGCACCCAACCGTACCCTGGTAAAATCGCAGCAGCAGCATTCGGTATTTCCAAGACGGACAGGTCTTCCTTAATCCGCCGAACAGTCGTCAACGGGTCCAGTTTCTCACCGTCGTGCGTAATTCTATTTCTAGAATGCCAAATCGCCCACATAACGGAGATCATCTACGCCCTCTGAGTATATGTGAACTGTGGGTCTTCTAGAATGTCCCGCGCCCACGTATCCGGGTGTAGCCGTGGCCGCCTCACACCCAACCAGGCATAAGCTTCTTCCCAGAACATCTTTGCATGAGTGCAATGCACTAAGGCGTGCATCAAGTCCTCATCCATTGCAAAACACACTTTGCATCTACCAAGTGGTTGTATATGTCTATGCCGAAGAGTGCATTCATCTGGCAGAATCTTCCTCACAACTCGCCACCAGAATACACGCACTTTAGGCAACACCTTAAGCCTCCATAATCGCTTCCACATCTGTCCTTCAGTCTGTGAAGTATTTGTAGCCGCCCCTTCCTCTAGAGCTGCACGCTCTTTGCGAGTCACGAGAGCACGGTACACAGATTTGACAGAGTAGTTGCCATTAACTTCATGAGCCCAAGCAAGAAAATCCTCCCCTCCGCCATTACGAAGTGGAATATTTAGTATCGCTTCCGCTTCCGGGGGGATAAACACATCCCGAATCAAATCCCTTTTCCATGTCCAGTTCTCTTCATCTATAAGTTCACTTACCCAGGACAACGTAGTGCCCCCTGGTATGACTGTCGGTTGAAGAGTTGACAATCCCGGAATCCATTTGTCTGCCCATATGGAGATGGTAGAGCCCGTCCCCACACGCTTCACAAGTCCTTCCTGGAGAGCTTCACGACCAGCAATAATGGTCCGCCATACAGCCGACGACGAGCACGGTACAACTGCATCCATGAACTCTCCATCAGGAAAATAGCGACCCTTCATAACACGGCTGCACAGGGATCCCGGATTTGTAATGAACCTCCACCCATGCTTTCCTAGCAGTGCCAAGTTAAACAATGGTAGATCTCGGAAGCCCATACCACCGTTAACCTTTGGGGATGCGAGACTGTCCCATGATATCCAGTGCAAAGATCGTCTATCAAGGGAACCGCTCCACCAGAATTTTGCCATACAAGACGTGAACTTCTTACATACCTTCTTCGTCAACAGGAAGCAGCTCATACTGAAAGTAGGGATGGCATGGATAACTGATTTTATAAGGATCTATCTGCCCGCACATGCTAGCAGCCGTTCCGCCCATCCATTCATTTTGCTATGTGAGCTCTCCCCGATATGATCAAATGTACCACTAGTGATCCTCCCAACCGCGGTCGGCAGACCCAAATATCTGTCACTGAGAGCTTCCACCAAAACACCAAGAATTTGTTTGAGAGCTTCTCTTCTACTAGCAGGCGTATTAGGAGAAAAAACACTGCACTCTTCTCGCGATTGACTGACTGCCCCGAGCAAGAAGCATAGATGAGTAAAATTCTATTCAGTCTATCCGCACTCTCAGATGTTGCGCTTATAAAGACTAAGCAGTCGTCGGCGAACAAGAGATGATTGACCCATGGAGCTCTGTACGACACGCGTATACCTCTGTCAATGTGGCCTCCTCCATAAAACTTTAGTAAAGATGTCAACCCTTCTGCACAAAGCAGGAACAAGAAGGGTGAAACTGGGTCTCCTGCTGAAATCCTCTTGAGGGAGTGAAAAAAGGCATCAACTCGCCATTAACATGAACCGTGTATCTCACCGACGACACACACTTCATAATCAACCGCACAAAGGTTGCACTGAAGCCAAGTTTCAACATGATTGCTTCCAGATAATGCCACTCAACTCGATCATAAGCCTTCATCATGTCCAACTTAACTGCACACGAATAATTTTTCCCTTTCTTTCTTCTCCTCATCGCATGTACACTTTCAAAAGCCACAAGTGTTATCCGTGATAAGGCGACCGGGAACAAAAGCACTCTGTTCCTCTCCCACAACTATATCCATCAAAACCTTGAGACGATTGGTAATCCTCTTCGAAGCAATTTTATAGGGAACCGGACACAGGGATATAGGGTGGTATTGAGAAATAGGCTGGGGGTTCCGTACCTTGGGTATAAGAGTAATCGACGTATTGTTAAACCCTGGCGGAAGCTCCCCTCCATTAACAAAGTCCAGAATAGCTGGCACCAGATCATCTTTAATAACTTCCCAATGCCTATGGAAAAAACCGGCAGTGAATCCATCCACCCCCGGTGCTTTGGACGGTGACATCTGAAACAGTGCCTTCTTCACTTCATCAGCCTCGAAGGGTTTATCCAGGGAGGTGTTCATCTCCATAGACACCCGTTCGGGAACAAACTGCAGCAGTTCATCCATCTCATGGAAGCCTTGAGTCGTAAATAATGCTTGGTAGAACGACTGGATCTCAGTTTTATCTTCTTCTTCAGTAGCACACATTGTCCCGTCAGCTCTCTGAAGGTTAGAAATTCTGTTCATACGTTTCCTCTGGGCTGCTTGAGCCTGATAGTATTTTGTATTTCGATCTCCCTGTCGTAGCCACGGCACCCTCGATCTCTGCCTCATCCATACTTCCTCCTGCCGAAGTGCCTCCCGCAGTTTAACCACCATTGCTTTCTCCTCCTCGGAGGGCCCTCTCTCCATCGAATGTTTCCGAATTATTTCAAGCTTTTTCTGAAGTTTCCTTACTGTTTTTGCGAGGCAGCCGAACTCTCGTGCCCCCCAAGACCCCAGCTCCCTCTGCATACATTGCAAAGTAGTCGATATCGATGCAAGACCCTGCCCAGTATGGTGACGACGCCATATATCCATCACAACACTATCATAGTCAGCATGAGTCTGCCACACATCCTCATATCGAAACTGTCGTGGTCCCCCTTTATTCAAATAAACACGAGTTTCAATCAAACAAAGCAATGGTCTGATTCTATAGAACTAATATGCCGTACATGTTAATGCTCATTGCGTTGTACAAAACCAGCATTTGCTACGGCACGATCAAGGCGGGCTTTAACATTAGCACCACCTGCCTGTCTATTATCCCATGTAAAAGGTACTCCAGAGAAGCCCAGGTCCTGCAAAGAACAGTCCTCCAACACCTCCCGAAATGCACGCATCTGCCACTCCGGCCTAGCAGCGCGACTGAAGTGCTCAGTGCCGTGCTCCGTCTCGTTAAAATCGCCGACACACAACCATGCCTCATGTTGAATACCATGCAGTGTGTGCAAACACCTCCAACTGTGATGTCTTTCCTCACTTCTTAGGGCTCCATAGAACCCGATAAATCTCCATGCCGGAGCAGTATCATCAGCTTTCCGGACCATAACATCTATGTGACCAGAACTGAAGTTTTGTAATTCAACCGTAACGTCCTTGGACCAAAACAATCCAATTCCACCACTGAGACCAATACTATCAACCGCGAAACATCCCGCAAACCCAAGTGAGTGCTTTAAGCTTTCCACCCTTATCGCCCTAATCTTTGTTTCCATAACAAAAACCAGGGAAGGCCCTTCTTGCTTCACAATCTTGCGAAGCTCTCGAACTGCCTCGGGGTTCCCAAGCCCTGGGCAGTTCCAGCTTAGATAATTCATTGACCTCGGCAGGGCTGTCTAGCAGCCACTTTCGAGTCTTCAGATGTTGGAGGCGTTGGTTTCTTTTTCTTAGCATCAGGTTCTACCGAAACTTCGCCCCCACCTTCAGTTCCAACAGAAACATCCTGCCCTTTGCATTAAACAAAACCATATCCATTGGCACTGCTGCTATTATGTCAGTTTGATCCTTACCAGAATTCGCCAAAGCAAAGTTGTCTACCTTACGGTACACTTGATTCTGCTGGGGGCCTCCCTTTCGCTTGTTGAAATTCTCTCGGTTCTTCCTGGGGGAGGTAACCTCAGCTGATCCACTTGCCTTATTCTTTTGGGCAGCCCCATCAGTCCTACTGTTATTAGAACTCAGATGATCCTTTGATGCGCTATCCCCTGAGCCACTTGGTTTCCTATCATCCGGTGCTCGCAGACTCGTATTGAACGGCAATTCTCCTTTCTCATCCCGGGTACCAGGCATAGGACAAACTATATCAGCGTGGCCAAGATGACCACACGAGAAACAAAAATTTGGCACATGTTCATATTGCACATCGTACCAATCTCTACTCTTTCTCTTTGCAGAATCAATCAAAATCCAACGTTGCAGGGGTTTTGATACATCAATAGTCACACACGCTCTGAGAAACCCCCCAACAGGATCAAACTGTACTGACATCACCGAATTGTCAATCTGCTTGGCCACCGCCAGTCCCCTGACTTCGTTCTGCATATTGAAGGGAAGGTTCAGAACCCTAGCCCACAACTGAAGTTTATCAAATCTGAGCTCCGACGGCCGCATGCTGTCATCGAAATCAGTCAGAATCACTGCGTGCTTGCTAACGTGCCAAGGAGATCCATTACGCACACGATCACGGTCGCGGAGATTGTCGAACTCCGCCACGAAAATATTCTCTCCTGCTGGCCTGAAGAACAAACCCCTAGGGTTTCCCCACACCGGCCTCAACGCGTTTGCGATCGTCTGGATGTGGAATACCTTGCGGTGCAGAATCTTTCCAGCAATCGCCCACTTCTGTTGCGTTCCTTCCTCCAGATCGTCCACCACCAGGGGGGTGGCTTCCTCCTCTGTGAGATCCAGTCTACCCATGGCTTCTTCCATCTGAGCCCTCGCCGACCTGTCCGGCGCAGCTCATTGCTTCCCCTTGCCAGGATCCGAGGACGAGGCCATCCTCAGCCCTTGGAGTGTTGCGACCCGCCGGCGAGACGACAGCGGCCTCCTCCTTATCCACCGAAACCCTAATCGCCCCTAACGAGGGCTCCTAGTTTTCCGGGGAAAAACTTTTTTGGCTTGAAACGATTTTACGCACTTGTTTTGTCGGAACCCGCTCGGTACTGTAAAAGAAGTTTTTGGGTATACTTTAAAGATAAAAATACACAATGGTCATAAAACTATTCAGTGAGGGGTCGTGCGATGGTGCCGTGCGTGTGTGCGTCGGTGTCATGCCTGCGATTTCTTTGTGTTCGCAGCTGCCATGCGTGCTGTGCATGTGCTTGTGCTGGTGCTGAGCCGGTGCGCGTGCACTGGTGCCATGCGTGTTGTGCTCCTGCGCAGTGGCAGAGGCAGGAAAATCAAGTAAGGCCTTGTACAATGGGAGGTGCTTAGGGGAGGTGCTTAGAGAAATAAACCAGGCTCTTCTTAAGCACCGGTGCTTATTTGCACAGGATAAACGCTTAACTAAGCGTCTCTCCTGTAGAAATAGGCACCGGTGCTTCAGAAAAACTCGGTTTATTTTTCTAAGCACCTCCCTAAGCATCTCCCATTGTACGAGGCCTAACGGGGCCAAACGTTGTGAAACCTTGTTACAGAGGTCCAATCCATCAAAATACACAATTTTAACAGCGACAAAATCAGTGTTTACATTAGTGCTAGGCTTAAATCAGTGACATTAGGGGGCATGCAGGTCCCCTTTCTCCGCCACTTCTTGTGCGTGTGCTGGTGTCGTGTGTGTTGTGGTCGTGGAGCTGGCAAGGGATGAGCGGTGAGCCGATGGCCAGGGACTGTGCACGAAAATAGGGGAGGAGAACCTGGGTACAACCTTCACTATGTAAAATCCAATACCTAGATCTTCCACGTGTGCATTGCCTCCATAGAAATTCCCCAAATCATGTCTATTGCCACGAAACCTTGCGACGGAACTCATTTGGACTCCAGATGACATCCATAATAAGTAGCTAAAGTTCAGTTAGATTATATGAAGACAAACTCTAATTAGCTAGGTGGATGAAAAATACAACTACACATTGTAAATATAATTTCGAATAACTAAATAAAACATAATCAATAATTTTATTTTAATATAAGCACTACACAAAATCGGTAGTATCATGTTTGGAAAACCCTTTATATATATGCTAATGAATATGAAGTCTATAAGTAGCTCAGTTCGTAATAAATTATAAGAAAAATGAGTATTTTGATTTAGAAATGAAATTTTGACTAAAACTAAAAATCAGAAAAATTAAAGTGAAATACGATTAGTAAATTTATTTTCATTGGTAACGTCTGTATCAAATGTCAACATGAGTATGTAGCTTAGATCGAGAAGGACCAACAAAAGTTTATGAATATGTTGTAGATGGCATGCTTGGCATCAAGGAAGAAGAATTGATGGACGAATGCCAGTATCCTATGTGTAAATGCATACACACTAGTAGAAAACAGGGCTTTCGTCCAGGCCAGTTTAGCCCATTAGTCCCGGTTCAATCCAGAACCGGGACTAATGTGAGCATTTATCCCGGTTCGTGCGGTTAAGGCATTAGTCCCGGTTCACCTGTGCCCTTTAGTCCCGGTTTGTGCCTCAAACAGGGACTAAAAGGCGATACCGATTAGTCGGTTCATGCCTCAAACCGACTAAAGAGTAGACCTTTAGTCCCGGTTTGAGGCACGAACCGACTAATGGTTGAGACTTTAGTCCCGGTTCGTGCCACGAACCGGTACTAAAGGTCCTATTTTCAAACTCTACCCCCGGATCGCCTTTTCAATTTTAAAAAATAAAAGAAAATGATGGAAATGTCAAAAAATAAAAAATAAGTTTCCCATGTGATATGTGGTCTAGTTGTTGGGAAAATTTGCAAATGTGAATTTCGACTTTATTTGCAAAATCTCTCTGGAATTTGTAAATATGGGCATAACTTTTGCATACTAACTCGGATGAAAAAGTTTTTTATATGAAAAATCATCTACTCGAAAAGTTACATCCAAATCTTTCTGGAACCCCGTTAAACATTTTCAAAATCCTCAAAAACCTAACAGAAAAAAAGTTACGGGGCTTTTAATATCTAGAGTTGAAAAAATCGAAAAAATTTCAAACTGTGGTCAAACATGGTCAAACCATGGTCAAACTAATTATTCTAGAATATTAGTGTTATTAAATAATTTGTTCAGTTATTTTGAATTTTGGTCAAATCTGGTCAACCTGTGGTCAAACTATGGTCAAACTATGGTCAAACCATGGTCAAACTAATTATTCTAGAATATTAGTGTTACTAAATAATTTGTTCAGTTATTTTGAATTTTGGTCAAATCTGGTCAAACTATGGTCAAACTATGGTCAAACTAATTATTCAAAATAACTATTGTTTTCTAAATAATTATTGTTTTTGAAAACAATAGTTTGAAACTCAAACAGTGAAATGTGTCAATTCATGCTCAAGCAAAATTCCTGAGGGTTAATAGGATTGACATCTTACTATTGTCAGGAAAACAACAAGTGCAGACTTGAAAACGAGGGAGAATAGAACCCGGAAGTTAAGCGTGCTCAAGCTGGGGGAGTGGGAGGATGGGTCACCGTTCGGGAAGTTAGGTGATTTGGAATGATGAGGGTGATTAGAGAAGAGGATAAATTGAGCAGTGATGAGGGGTGCTGATTAGAGATTAGGGGTTAAAATAATTTAGAAATTTGAAAATAAAAAATTATTCAAAAAAAATTTCAAAAAAAAATTTCAAAAAAAAATTTCAAAAAGAAAATTCATAAAATTTCCATTAAAGGTGGAGCCCCACGTGGCCGCGGCCTTTAGTCCCGGTTCTGGATTGAACCGGGACTAAATGGGGGAGGCATTAGTACCGACCCTTTAGTCCCGGTTCACCAACCGGGACTAAAGGCCCTTACCAACCGGGACAACAGGCCCTTTTTCTACTAGTGACAGTACAAAGGAAATAACAAGGTGGTGATTGCAGTTAGAGGCAAAAACCATGCTTCGTCAAAACATGCAATAAATCATTTAGTTGTGCTAAAAACATAACTTGAGTATGATGGGGAGTTTAGGAGATTTGATGACAATATACATCTAGGAATACGTTGCTCTAGATGGACAAGAAAATGCAAGAACATAGAGCAAGGCAAAATATGTGGTAGCATCCCGAATATCCAATTCTGAGCATGGCTCATCTGCACCTGATGAACAGTAAATTCAAAAAAATCCAATTTTTTTGTATGAAAGATATTTGAATATGTCTGATGCATATCAAATTTCAAAGTATTTGTACATCTGAGTAGCTCTGAGCAAAAGAAAAACAAAATCGGGCCCGAATAGTGCACATACAGTAAACTTTTTCACAGACCCAAAATTTGTCCTTTTTGTTGGGAGCCACTTAGATATCCGTTCTAAAATTTGGCACATACATCATGTACTCAGGCATCTTTCTCCACAAAAACAAACGGATTTTTTTGAATTTATTTACTATTTTTAGTTATTTTTTGTTCACTCCCGGGCTCATATGAGCTTGGAAGCCAAAACGCCTCACTCAAAGCATCCGGATTACGCATAGCAAAAAAGCATTGGTCATAATTTGAGAAAAATGTACTATTTTTTATTATGAGAATCGAGAAAAATGTACTATGATATTCATATTATTTATCAAGAGTAAACAATAAATGTTTTCTGGATTTGTTTTCTTCATACTGTTATTTTACACAAATATTTTTTATATAAAAATAATTAATAAATTGGGTACTTGAGTCATATCAAAATCCTAAATTATATTTAGCCGCGCAAATGTGCGGGGCACCTCGCTAGTTCTAATTATTATATGCAATAAGTTCATATCTCTCCTACCCCTCCTTCCAGTTTCTACCCTCCCATTTTGATTTTCCCCCTCATCGTATGTTTTTTCACTACCTTTTTATGCTCCAAAATGCCACAAGTACCATTTCACTGGAAAACTCATGTTTTCTGGGGAAAGTTGATATATGTTTATTCAGTCCATAATTAAAATCCATTTTTATGGTAATAAATGACAGGCAAATCACGATTATTGGAGACAAAATATTTGATGCAGATTCATTCCGTGGCTAAAATGTATCTTTTCACAACAAAATGGCAGGCAAATCACGATTATTGGAAACAAAATTATTTGATCCCCCTGCGACGCACGGCAATTGCCAAGTACTCCCTCCGTTTCAAAATAAGTGTCATGATTTTAGTTTAAACCAAAAAAAACCTGCAGTTAGGTAATACGGCCAAATATTCGGGGCAATTAATAAAATACCCAAATACATAGAGCATGTGAAATGATAGCGTCGCACGAAATTCGCCCGCTGATTAGGTCCATCGGCCATATACTTCCATCGATCCATCCTTATATATACGCCCAATATCACTCACACCGCCGGATGTGGAGCTAAAACATCTCACAACACGCATCCGCCTAGCTGCCTAGCGCTGCGTCGATCACGTCTTCGTCGTCATCAGACGAGCGATGGCCCCCGTCCGCGCGGCCACGCTGCTTCTCATCCTATGCCTCCTCCTCGCTACCGAGGCGCGAGGTAATGCTCCCTACCGATTGATTCCTTTCCTCTGTATATTTGCGGATTCTCATCTCGTTTTGCTCTGTTGATCACGCACGCATGGCGCTAGATATCAGTTATTCAATCACTATCTGTTTCTACGTGTGCAGGCCGGGCCATCGACGACGACGGCGGGAAGATCAATTTGCCCAACGGGCTGTGCGTGCACGATGAGACGTCGACTGCCTGCAGGGGCGACAAGCCCTACTGCTACTGCTGTCGCGTGGGTTGGGAGTTGTGCTACCGGTCGATGGACGTGTGCAAGACGGAGTGCGTCAAGAAATTGGCCGCGCCGCCGTCGGCCGGGGGCGGCGGCGGCAGCACCCCTCCGCTAGCTTAGCCACACCTTGTTCGTTCTCCAAAGAGGTACTCCCTCCGTTCCAAATTACTCGTCGTGGTTTTAGTTTAGATTTGAACTAAAACCACGACGAGTAATTTGAAACGGAAGGAGTATAATCCACGAACCGATGTGACATTCTGAAATAAGAAACTTAGTATCACCGGTGTTGCTAGGAGCAGCGTCATAAGCTTTTTGCACAATCTTTTATCGCCTTGAAATCAGAACCTCCTACTGCATGCTTCGCCGCCGGCCGGCTTTCTCGTGGCGGCGTTGCTCGATCAAAAGACGTAGTCGATCATACAAAATGAATGAGCGGTCTAGCCGTGGCCATGGCATCGTCGCCGTCGTGCACTTGTTTTGTGGGCACCTCTACCCAAGCATAGCCTTTCCCTTGCTTGAGGGGCGCGCTAGTGGGCTGGCCCCTCAATGAAAATTGACAGAGAAAACATAAAACACCACGTAGAACCTTACAAAACCGGGTGCAAGGTTCCGTGAACCAGTCCTCTTAAGCTTCCAAAAACTGTGTCTTGGGCTGACCCAGTTCAATGCTTCTTCAATGTTTTGCACTAGCTTCTTCAATGTTTGGTCCGTTGGACTGGGTGGGACAAGACTGCACTAGACTGCCCCGGGGCCGACATCGGTTGTATTCTTCGATTTCGTTCATCCGCATCTCAAAAATAAAAATAAGACTATAGTCACCCTCCACCACGCCCGACTAGGGGTGTGTTTGTTTGGGCTGCAACTTTTTCGGCTGCAGCTGCAACGGCTCCGGCTAGAAGGAGCGGCTGTAGCTGCTAGCTGTAGCTGAAAGGTTGAAGCTAAGGTGCAGTTGTTTGGTAGTTGTCCTGTAACAGCCGCTGCGGATGCTAAAACATGTTGAAATGACCTGAATGCCCTCTATTATTCTGTAGAATGGGTTTAAGTGTTCATTAGTGCTAATTATGCCACTTTAACAGGAAATGACCCGATTAAGAGCTACTTTTACTGTGGACGGTACGGTCTCATGGGTTTCAGCTTAAGTTACACTTGTTTGATGTAAAGACACTTGGATATAGTATAATTTATAACCATACAAATCCTTTAGAAATCTTTATATTCAATTTACAAGAATTTATAAACAAACGTCATACATTCAGCACACGCTTCCATTGCATCCAGCAAACACATGCATCATCCATCCAGCACACATGCATGACACACGTACGCACCATCCATCCCGCACGCACGCACGCACACACAGCAACGCACCTACGAGCTGTCGCACGCGCACACCCACTTCTGTCGCCCGAAGCGGTGCCGTTCGTCCGGGTCATGTGATACAGAAGGATAGAAACGAACCGGTCAGTGCCATTTGGTGCGTATAATGAACGTTAGTGGGAGGGCAAAACAGTAAAAGTGAAGATTGGAGCCTGATTTCCCAGCTGCGGCTTCTCGGGGTCATTTTCGGAGTGCTCCACAGAAGCTACAACTAGAGTCGGGCCAGAAATTAGCTGTTTGTTTGGGCTCCAGCTTTTTTAGGCCAGAAGCCACAGAAGCTGCTCCTAGAAGCCCAAACAAACACACCCTAGATACCGTGAGAGTGGACATCATTGGCTCCTTCACTAGCTCGCGTTTTATGGTACCGGATTCGATGTCCTCCACCCCCACAATAACCCAGTTGAGGCTCTTGGTGATGTCGCTCTGCTTCCTCTTGCTGGTGTTGGGAGACCTATGTTATATCGACACGTCATGGCCTTCCCACTGCTTAGCCCCGTGGAATTTGGACGACGCGGTTGTTCCTTGTTCAAAACTGCCTAGTTAGTGCGGAGCTATAATGTTGATGGATGTTTATGAGCACTTGTGTAAGCATACGCTCGACATTAGTTTGGGTGGAAAACTATTTTTCGTATCTTGAAGGCTAATAAAAATATATAATTGCATTTTCTTAGACATGTTGAGCTGCATTCTGTGGTCAAACATTTCAGGCTTGCTCTAGTTTTCTTATTCCATATCATTGTTTAGGGGGTACCTTTTGCAAACTTTACCGCAAAATGCGTCTCGTAATGACATGTGTGTAAGTATGTGCGCTAGTTGTCACCATGAGAGAGTTTTTGTGATATTTTTCCTGGAGGCGAGTGACTATTGTGGTCTGTAAAGCCTGGTATCACTAGTGCAGAACCGGGCAATAGCACCGGTTCGTAAGGCCCTTTAGTGCCGGTTTAGGAACCGGCACTAAAGTGTGGGCACTAAAGCCCCCCCCCCCCCCTTTAGTACCGGTTCAGCACGAACCGGTGCTAAAGGGCCACCACGTGGCACGAGCCAGCTCCAGGGCAGGAGTTTTAGTACCGGTTGGTAACACCAACCGTACTAAAATGTTTGGGGGTTTTGGTTTTATGATTTCTTTTCATTTAATTTTGTGTTTTCCATTTTAATTCTTTTTCGTTTCACCGCAGATATATATATAATAACTCATGCATGCTCGCATCATACATCATCATATATAATAACAAATCGGCCTACTAGCTAATTAATCAAGCATCATCATACAACTTCTACTCATTATTAATAATAAGTCATACGATCATCATCCTCATAGTCATCGAACCCAACCCTACATAATTGTTCTTAGCACATGATCATCAGTATCAGGTAGGATCGGACCTAAACACACTTAAGGTAAAATAGCATAAAACAATATAGACCCTGACTCTCCATTATGAAGAATGGAGATCATCCTGTCTCCAATTCTTGCGCCTCGCTTCCTTTTGCTTCCAAGAAGCTCCTTACGACTGTCCATACATTTTTCCATCCTTTGATTGTCATGTCTCCACTTCTTTTAGAAATCCGGTATGGACAGTTGAGATTCATAGGATGAGCTGGATATATGTTCAAAACACGAACGCTGCCGCCATTCTGATACATCAAATGAGGCACACAATTCTCTGGGATAAGCTGTTGAAAATCATAGTAATAACTTCGTAATTAGAAATGATGTACTAGTTTTAGAAGTACGCAAAAAGATGCACGGATGTCGTAATAGTAAAAAAAACTTACCAGGGTATCTCCATGGTAGTTACCGTAGTTCAACACGTGCACTAGTGGCACGTATTGACCATAATATTGAGGAGTTCGATTGTAGATATTGTAATTCTCAATATCATTACAAAATCCAACCAGATGAGTTTTCTCCTTGTAAGTTAACTCAGAGCCATCGGTGTAGTAAGTTCTATCTATCATATTCTGCACATTCTTTGATACTTCAAAATAAGCTGTCAATGGAAATAAGCTGTCAACTATTTTGAAATGAACAATATAAGTTCTATTAATAATTAACTATGAGAAACTCACATAGCGGTAGAACTGGAGGAGTATTGTCTTGCTCGATTTCAGGATCACCAAGATCCATGGTGACAAGCATACCCTCATCAAAACCATACAATTTGCAAAATGCTTCCCAATTTTTGCAACCAAAATGGGTTACGCTCTCAGCATTATACAACTTTACTTCAAAATCCACATCATGATGGGTCCTTAGGTGAATTTTCTTCGTTTCAAAATTTTCATGGTCTTCAAAATCCATCCTCTCCAAGACATAGCGTCTTGCATGGCATGGGATCAACTATACTCGAATTGTAAAAGATGAAAATTACACGTTGAAATAGTTGAAGTCATGCTTAATTATGAAAAAAACACTTGTCGTCGTTAAGACGGTTTCAACTTCGAAAGTCTCCTCGAGCTTAATGCTGAAGCGCCGACCATCGTCCGGTGAGGCCTGTCGCACTCACCTCGATCGTCGTGGCACCAAGTCGACTCCCAGGAGACTTTCGTCGTCCGATGATGACATTTCCTATCGCTCATAATTCAAAGACTAAATTAGATCATTATTATTCAACTAATCATATGCATATGCCTTGCATATAGTGCTCTCAATTTGACTAAAAAGAAACTAGTTCTATTAATTTTCTTGCTAAAATAAACTACTTCAACTAGTTCAACTACTAAGCACTTACTATAAATAGAATAATGTAGTACTTACTCAAAATAAACAAGTTGCCCTCTAACTAAGTCCATTAAACACTTTCTAACATAATAAAAATTCTATGACCAAAATTACAACAAAAATTCTATGAAAAATTAATCTAACATTCGACATTAATCTAACATTTATATAAACTCAAAATATATAAAAATTAAATAAACAAAAAACTCATTAACAAATAATATTTTAATTAGATCATCAAATATCAGATACCTAAATTTTCTTACTAAAAATAAACTAGTTATATTAATTATTGAACTAGTTCGACAATTTTCTTACTAAAATAAACTAGTTATATTAACTATTCAACTAATTCAAATCTCTAGTTCGACAATTTTCTATCTAGCTAGCTAGCTAATTCATCTAACATTCGATCATCTAATTAACTTTTCTAAAAAACAGAAAATAAGTAAAAAATGTGTGTGTGTGTGTATGTGTATGTGTGCATGTATGTGTACGTATATGTGTGTATATGTGTGTGTCCCAGACGCCGCCCCAGACGTCTGGAAAGGGCGGCGACGACGTCTGGGGCGTCGGGCGGCGGCGGCGACGTGCGACGACGACGACGACGGCGGCGGGTCATGCGCGAACGACGGCAGGCGCTGGCGTTCGAGGGGCGGCACGGCGCGAGACGACGACGACGACGGCGGCGGCGGGGGACGACGACGACGGGCGGCGGGGACGACTACGGCGGGCGGCGGCGGGGACGACGACGACGACGCGACGACGACGACGGCGGCGGCGGCGACGACGGCGACGGCGCAGCGAGAGGTTGAGAGACGAAAGAAGTAGAGATCTAACTGAATTTTCGCAAGTGTTGTATATATAGAGGCCTTTAGTACGGTTGGAGCCACCAACCGGTACTAAAGGCCAACTTTGGCCAGGCCAAGAGGCGGAAGAGCAGGCTGTAGTACCGATTGGTGGCTCCAACGGCATCGAAGGTGGTCTTTAGTACGGTTGGAGCCACCAACCGGTACTAAAGGCCTTGCGCTGCCACCCCGCAGTTCGCAAAGTTTAGTTCCACCTCGCCGGGCGAAGGGCAGCCGCACTGGTTTATAAGCCCAGTCGCGGCTGCCTCTTTGAACTCCTCTATATAGCAGGCTTGTGGGCCTAATTTCTGCGCGCTGTCCTGTGAGTCTGCTGGGCCTTTAGGGCCTGTAATTGCACGCCTGTGGCATAGCAGGCCCACAGGGCAGCGCCCCAATTTTTTTTATATTTTTTTCTTTTCGGTTTCTTCTATTTATTTCTTCGTAGTTTTTTGTATAGTTTTTTCTTTTCTGTTATATTTATTTGTGAGTAGTTTTTCATTTAGTTTGCCAAAATTCAACATTTTCAGAGTTCATTTTGTAGTGATTTTCAATTTCACGGTCATTTTTATATAATTTTTTCTTTTCTGCTATCTTTTGTTTTCTGCAAAACTTGATGGTCAAAGTCTGGAGTTATAACCAAAGTTTTAAAAAAAGAAATTCTGGTGTTGTAATAAGTTTTAAAAAATAAAATGTCTTTGTAACAGATGAGTTTAATTTCGTCAGAAACCTGACTACTTCGAAAGAGATTGTTCAGTTTGTAAACGAAGTGCATCCAGTTTAGCCGTAAGCCTCTCTACTTTCTTGCACATGCTATGTGGGTGAAATGATGATACCATGCCAAGTTTCAACTTTTTCAGAGTTCATTTGTAGTGCTTTTCAATTTCCAAGTTATTTAGTTCTCAAAACAAATCATTGAATGCATGAAAAATAGCAAATGAAGGCAGAAATGGTTGAAAGTTGCTTCTTCTTCTTCTTCTTCTTCTTCTTCCTCTTCCTCTTCTTCTTCTTCTTCCTCTTCTTCTGCTGCTTCTTCTGCTTCTTCTTCTTCTGCTGCTTCTTCTTCCTCTTCTTCTTCTTCTGCTTCTTCCTCTTCTTCTTCTTCTTCTTCTGCTTCTTCTTCTGCTTCTTCTTTATATAGAGTTCAATGAAGACCAAATGCTTGTGATAGTTTTAAAAATAACATATTTAAATTGACATATTTAAATTGTGCATCTGAACGGAGAAAAAATACATTGGTCAGTACCGCCTTTCAGCCAAAACGCGCTACTGCTATAGGGAAGTACATATAAAAAATACATTGAGCATCAATGATCTTTTTGTATAGAATCTACATCGTCAATAGGAATCTAGTACATATAAAAAATACATTGATCATCAATGATCTTTTTGTATAGAATCTACATCGTCAATAGGAATCCACCACCGATTTAAGAACCGGCGAGGACTCCTATTGCAGCCACAGATCCTACACATAGAGTTCAATGAGGACCAACTGCTTGTGATAGTTTGAGAAGTAACATATTTAAGGTGGTAAAAGGCTTGTTAGGGGAGCGAGGTGGGACTAAAAACAGCCTGCCACGTCGTCATTAGTACCGATTCGTGGTTCAAACCGGCACTAAATGGTGATGGTGGGGCCATAGCCTGACCGTAGGCTGACACAGCCTCTTTAGTACCGGTTCGTGGTACGAACCGGTACTACAGGTTCTCCACGAACCGGTACTATTGATCGCCGCCACGAACCGGCACTAATATACACATTAGTGCCGGCTCTAATGCAAACCGGCACTAATGTGCTTCACGTTTGACCCTTTTTCTACTACTGTATGAAGAGGGAGTTTGCAGGTATGCATTTACCTTACTATGGATTTAGTGTGGCTTTCAAGCTCCAAAGCGTACAATTGAAGTAAGAAGATGGTTAGTGTGGTTTTGGTCAAAATTTCATTTTTTTAATGGTTGTTTGGTGTCTTGTTATAATTTTCATTGTAGTAGTATGTTTTGCTTGATAGTAATTATCAGATAAGATGTCCTTTCATGTCTTTTCCAAAATAAACCTATAATCATTTCGATTCCTTTAAAACATAACAAGTTGTTCTAAAAAAGGGGGGAATCATCCTAAAATAGGACATAATCTATCCCAATAAAGTAGTTTTCATTTTTTGAGGGACATTAAAGTCTAAATTCCTAAAGTATTTCAAAGGTTTAATTCTATCGTACCAACTGTGAAAATGTCCCTTCGGGGATTATTACGCAGTTTCATATCTCTCCTACTCCGCCATCGTCCACCTCCGTTTTGATATTGCCCCAACCGCATCTGGTTTTTTCACTACAGGTTGTTCTTAAAAAAAATCATCTTCAACTATCACACATTTTATTTCCTTTTTTATTAAACCACATGTTTTATCGGTAAATCATATTTTTGTTGGTAATTCAACATGTGTGGATTTAGTTGGCAACTAAATCTTTTTTTTTTGCCTCTCTCCTCCAAAAATCTTAGGGTTCCTCCGCCTCTTGCTGGCGCTGCCTACGGTCCGCCTCGTCTTGAGTGACGTTAGGGTCATGGGGGTGCCATGGATCTCGGCCCTTGCTGGCAGGAGGGCTCGGTTTTTAGATTTTTATTTGAGTTTGGGTAGGGTGTGTGTCTTGCTAAGGAAGGCGAGATGGCGGGGACCCCCTGAAGATGGAATAAGGTTCTCTCCGCCTAGGCCTCATTCCGGTGGTGCATCTAGCATCGTGGGTAGGTGTATGGAAGTGTATCTCCGGTGGATCTATCTTTGGTGGATCTGCTTGCTGTTCGTCTACGTTCATGTGTTTTCAGGTAGGATTCTTTCAATCTACCCTCCTCTTCATCGGCGGCGATTGTTGTTCTGGTGCACTGGTCCTATGAGGTGGGGCCTTAGTATGAAGACTTCCCGACTGTCTACTACCGCAAGTTTTGCCCGGCTTCGGCCAGCGAGGGCGACGACCGCGGAGCGCCTTCCGCTCGCTTCAGTGATTGTAATCATCGCTAGGTGGTCTATGGATTTGGATGTTATTTTTATTATTTCTGGTGTTCGTTGTAATGTCATGATTGAAAATGAATGGATCAAAAAACTAAAATATTTTTTTGGCAACATAAAAGGGTAGGTAAATCTTGATTATTTATTTGTGCGGCAAGCAAATCACGATTATTGCAGGCAAAACAATTGTCGTCTAGTGCCCGAAAAAAAATCCGGCTAACCACCGTAGTGCAACTAGCTAGTAATACGGGTATATTCAGAGCAATTAATAGCAGAATATTTGGCGCAACTAGATGGCCAAATTTATGTTGGAATGATGGCGTTGATACAGGTGCAAAAGCACGGCTGATTCCATCGATCATAACACTTAATTTCCATCCTTATATTGAAGAAGATCATGCCTCCATTGAGCATAACATCTCACACTGGTTCTGAACACACCAAGCTACCTAGTGTTCCTGCATCACATGCACGATGGTCAAGCACATGGCCCCCGTCCGCGTGGTCACACTTCTTCTCATCGTATGCCTACTCGCTGCCGAGGCACGAGGTAATACCGTAATAATCCCCACGATTACTGATTCCTCCCTATATTTGCGATTGCTTGTTCTTGTTTGGTGTCAATCCTGGCACTGATTTTCAGCTACTCAATTAATTACTATCTGTTGCCACATACATATGCAGGCCGGATCATCGACGGCGGCGAGGAGAAGATTAATTTGCCCAACGGGCTGTGCGTCCACAATGAGGGGTCGACTTCCTGCAGTGGCGACAAGCCGTACTGCTACTGCTGCCTCCTTGGTTATTATTGCTACGAGACCATGGAAGCCTGCAAGGAAGAGTGCCTTAAGAAACTGTCTCGGCCTCCCCTATAGATTAGCTACCTTGTTCGAAGAAATGTATGAGCCACGAACGATGCCATATTTTGAAATAAGAAACAAGTAGTACTATAAAAATCACCGGTTTTCTTGCGAGCAGCGTCATAAAACTTTTGCACGATCTTTGATTGCCTCGAGATCAGAACCTACGCGTGCTTCGTCGCCTGGGTTCTCGTGTTGGTGTGCTCGATCACCAAACAAACTTTTTGTCGGAAATAGGAGCAAACGATCAGACAAAGGAGCGCAGTAGCGGTCGCATCGTCGGCTTCATTGTTGCGGCGGCAGCGTTCGTGCGCCGGGAAAAACCACCGAGTCCACCGTGTCTTCTTCTTCCTATCTCCTTCTTCCTCTTCGGTTAGAGCCAGAGTGAGACGAGCTGAGAGAGAGAGAGAGAGAGCTAGAGAGAGGACACCAGGGTGAGCTAGGGCAAGAGCTATCTACACCAACATTCATTGCCGTCGGGGGAGGTGACTCCACACCACAGTCTGCTAGTATGATGTTGTCATTCATCAGCTGCCTTGAGTCGGAGATGAGGCGCTGGTCCGCTGGCGGGAGTGCCTTTCCTGTTGTAGATCCTCCACTTGATGCCGTGCTGCCCCGCCCTGGATTTCCAGCGCCAAATGTATTTTCAAGCTCCAACTCGCAGCGTATGCATTTACCTTACTATGGATTTACTGTGGTGTTCAAGCTCCAACTCGCAGCGTACAATCAAAGGAAGAAAAAGGTTAGTTGTTTTGGTTGAAATTTCATTAACTTTTTACTGTGGTGTCTTGTTATCTTTTTCATTGTAGAAGCTTGAAAATTATCGTATATAAGATTTTCTTTCGTGTCTTTTCTAAAATAAACTTATAATCATTTTGATTCTTTTAAAACTTAACATGTTGTTCTTAAAAAAGGAGGAAATCACCCTAAAATAGGATATAATCTTTTTTGATAAAAGGGAATAAATTAATATCGCGAAGATATCGATTACACCCGGCCTCTGCACCAACAAGATATCAAAAGACATCAAGATGCACACAGCCAAAAACAAAAATAAAAAAGAGAGAAAATAAAAAAACAAAGAACCCGTTGATGAAGTCATGTACCTAGGGTAGGGTCATGGACCTGTCCAAGATACCCTCCCCAAGGACATCCTTAGAATAAACTGCCTTCCAGTCGACCTGGTAGGTTTCCACTCGACAGATTCAAAGACACTCGACCATGAAGACCCACTCGACCACCAGGAGTTCAAGGGCCACTCGGTGTCCAAACGATCTGTAATTAAGTAGTCTTTATAGTCATGATGACACTTTATGCAAGGCGTTACCAGTAACGTCCGGCCTTAACGTACCTTTAACCCTCCGCTACATGGGCTGGCTGGGGTCCTGACGCACTCTATATAAGCCACCCCCCTCCACAGGTAGAAGGGTTCGCACCCCTGTAATTCATACGCATATAATCCAGTCGACCGCCTCCGGGCTCCGAGACGTAGGGCTGTTACTTCCTCCGAGAAGGGCCTGAACTCGTAAACTCGTGTGTACCAACTACTCCATAGCTAGTACCTTGCCTCTCCATAGCTACCCCCATTCTACTGTCAGACTTAGAACCACGACAGTTGGCGCCCACCATGGGGCAGGTGTTCTGGCGATTTGTTGGAGAAGTTGGGATTCTTTCGATCTCCTACATCATGGTTTCAGGTGGAGTTTTGGTCGAGGGCCGCGAGATCCGTCTCGGTGCGCTCACGTTCATCGCCGACGACTCCGCTTGGCTTCAGGAGGCTCCTCTCGATGTCGACGCACTCCCCGTCCGCGGGGCAACACACTTTCGCGCGTGCGTCCGCGGCGTCCTCCTGCGGCAACCGTCGACCCAGTATGGGTCGGTTCTTGTGCCCCCCTCACTCCCAGTCTCCCGCCGGCGCAAGCGCTCTGGTCGATCGAGGCTTCAGCGGTGGGTGAGGCATGCGGTGGCTCGCCAGTCGGCCACTTCCCAAGTTGCGGCAATCGAGCCCAACGAATCTCTCTACGGCATGTTCGATCTGTCGACTGGCTCCGCAGAGACTGCATCCGAGTGCGATAGCAGCGATCCGGCAGCCGAGATTCTGATGGTCGACGGACCACGTAGTCCTCCTGGATTCCCCCGCACCGACGGAGGCGACGGTGGAGGCGATCCGGCGGAAGATCACGAAGAGTACCAACCCGAGCCCCTCACTTCGCTGCAGAGGGAGGAACTTCGCCGCCGAAACATGGATGCGCTTCACACTCCTATCGTTGGAGAAACCCCCGAGGCTTGTGCCTTGGAGGATGCGCGCTTGGCCAACCTGGCCGAGCGCACTCGACTGGAGAACCTCCAGCGAGTTCTCGACGAGCGCACGCGACCACGGGTTCCAGAATCCAGTCGACGTCAGCTCTTTCCACAACCGACTCAGGTATACCGAACTCCGATTTAGAATTTAGCAGCTGCGGCCCGTATAGCAGAATCGATTCAACCTTCCCAGTCGGAGGCGGGTAGAGGTTTGCAACAAATCAGAGATTTACTCCGGGCAGCAGGAGATCAAAATTCAGTCATATCACAGTCACGGAACAGGATTCACAGCAGATCCGTCGCTGCGAATTCAGTCCAGTCGGCCCATAGTCCAAGATCGCCCCCGAGGCGTGAGGAACGTGGAGGCCGGCGTGATGATCAGTACAAGAACCGCGAGCCGTATGAGCACCGATTCGATCGCAATGATCGACGTCGAGTGCCCACCCCTCCCCCAAGGGGTGGATCATACGCTCCTCGGCAACAAGATGACAGACGCCAGCACAGTGTTGGGCGAAGGGTTCCAGTCGACCCCAGAGAGCCAGGCTTTGATGCGAGATCCATTATCGTTCAAGGCTTGGTCGACAGGAACAGAGCTCACCGAGAAGGTCATGACAGAGATGTTCCCTCCAGCAGCAGAGTTCATGTCTCAGGGCCAGAGTGTTTTAGCAGGGCCATCAGAGCCGCAGTGATTCCTCCCAACTTCAGGTTGGCGACTGGAGTCAGTAAGTTCACCGGTGAGTCCAAGCCTGACACTTGGCTTGAGGACTACCGAGTGGCTGTCCAGATTGGCGGCGGCAATGATGAGGTAGCTATGAAGCATTTGCCCCTTATGTTGGAGGGTTCGGCCAGAGCATGGTTGAATCAGTTAGCACCCAACAGTATTTACACTTGGGAAGATCTTGCCCGAGTGTTTGTCAGGACATTTGAAGGGACTTGCAAGCGACCAGCAGGGTTGACAGAGCTGCAGTCGTGTGTACAAAAGTCGAATGAAACTTTGAGAGATTACATCCAGACATGGATAACCTTGCACCACACAGTTGAGAATGTGTCTGATCACCAGGCAGTCTGTGCTTTCAAGGAAGGTGTCAAGAACAGGGAGTTGAGTTTGAAATTGGTCGGACAGGAGATATGACCACGAGTCGATGATCGAGATTGCCACCAAGTATGCTAATGGTGAAGAAGAGGATCGGCCCGGAGTGGTAAGTACAAGTCAGCCGCTAATGAAGCCGGCGGAGGAAATTCCAATCGGAAGAAGCGTTAAAGCCGAGCCAGCCGCTCCCGGAGAAGCCTTAGCTGTGACCCTGGAAAGTTCAAGGGAAACCCAAGGGTCCGTGGAACCCCAAGAAGGTGAAAGACCAAGATGGGAATGATGTGTTGGACTTGCCATGTCACATTCACACGAAGAAAGATGAAGAGGGTAAACTCATTTACCCGAAGCATACCACTCGACAGTGTCGACTCTTGATTCAGCAGTTCCAAGGGAAGCAACCCAAGGATAAGGAAAAGGGGTCGGACAAAGTTGAGGACAAGGAAGATAGTGATGGTGGATACCCCCAGGTCAATTCCACCCTGATGATTTTTGCTGACGTTGAAAGCAAAAGTCGATTGAAAGTTATCAACCGAGAAGTGAACATGGTCAGCACCAAGACTCCATGGGTGTTAGGATCATTACTATGTAATCTAGATTATTGACTCTAGTGCAAGTGGGAGACTGAAGGAAATATGCCCTAGAGGCAATAATAAAAGTTATTATTTATTTCCTTATATCATGATAAATGTTTATTATTCATGCTAGAATTGTATTAACCGGAAACATAATACATGTGTGAATATATAGACAAACAGTATGTCACTAGTATGCCTCTACTAGACTAGCTTGTTAATCAAAGATGGTTATGTTTCCTAACCATGAACAAGGAGTTGTTATTTGATTAACAAGGTCACATCATTAGTTGAATGATCTGATTGACTTGACCCATTCCGTTAGCTTAACAGTTGATCGTTTAGTATGTTAATGCTTTCTTCATGACTCATACATGTTCCTATAACTATGAGATTATGCAACTCCCGTTTACCGGAGGAACACTTTGGGTACTACCAAACGTCACAACGTAACTGGGTGATTATAAAGGAGTACTACAGGTGTCTCCAAAGGTACTTGTTGGGTTGGCATATTTCGAGATTAGGTTTTGTCACTCCGATTGTCGGAGAGGTATCTCCAGGCCTTCTCGGTAATGCACATCACTTAAGCCTTGCAAGCATTACAACTAATGAGTTAGTTGTGAGATGATGTATTACGGAACGAGTAAAGAGACTTACCGGTAACGAGATTGAACTAGGTATTAGATACCGACGATCGAATCTCGGGTAAGTAACATACCGATGACAAAGGGAACAACGTATGTCGCAGCGGTTTGACCGATAAAGATCTTCGTAGAATATGTAGGAACCAATATGGGCATCCAGGTTCCGCTATTGGTTATTGACCGAGAATGGTTCTAGGTCATGTCTACATAGTTCTCGAACCCGTAGGGTCCGCACGCTAACGCTTCGATGACAGTTCATAATGAGTTTATAAGTATTGATGCACGAAGGTTGTTCGAGTCCGGATGTGATCACGGACATGACGAGGAGTCTCAAATGGTCGAGACATAAAGATTGATATATTGAAGCCTACATTTGGACATCGGAAGTGTTCCGGTGAAATCGGGATTTACCGAGTACCGGAGGTTACGGAACCCCGGAGGTCAATGGGCCTTAATGGGCCATAGGAGAAGAGGAAGGGCAGCCCAAGGTGGGCTGCGCGCCTCCCCTCTAGTCCGAATAGGACAAGGAAGGGGGGGCGCCTTCCCCTTCTCCTCCTCCAATCCTAGTCCAACTAGGAGGGGGAGTCCTACTCGGTGGGAGTAGGACTCCTCCTGGCACGCCTCCTATAGGGCCGGCCACCTCCCCTTGTCTCCTTTATATACGGGGCAGGGGCACCCCAAGACACACAAGTTGATCTACGGATCTTTCCTTAGCCGTGCACGGTGCCCCTTCCACCATATTCCACTTCGGTCATATCATCGCGGAGCTTAAGCGAAGCCCCGCGCCGGAGAAGTCATATCGTCGCGGAGCTTAGGCGAAGCTCTGCGTCGGTGGAGCATCAACATCGCCACCACGCCGTCAGGTCGACGAAACTCATCCCCGACACTTTGCTGGATCGGAGTCCGGGGATCGTCATCGAGCTGAACGTGTGCTGAACACGGAGGTGCCATACGTTCGGTACTTGGATCGGTCGGATCGTGAAGACGTACGACTACATCAGCCGCGTTGTTATAACGCTTCCGCTTACGGTCTACGAGGGTACGTGGACGGACACTCTCCCCTCTCGTTGATATGCCATCACGATGATCTTGCGTGATCGTAGGAAAATTTTTGAAATTACTACGTTCCCCAACAGTGGCATCCGAGCCTGGTTTTATGCGTTGATGTCATATGCACGAGTAGAACACAAGTGAGTTGTGGGCGATACAAGTCATACTTCCTACCAGCATGTCATACTTTGGTTCAGCGGTATTGTGAGATGAAGCGGCCCGGACCGACATTACGCGTACGCTTACGCGAGACTGGTTTCACCGCTCCGAGCACTCGTTGCTTAAAGGTGACCGGCGGGTGTCTGTCTCTCTCACTTTAGTTGAACCGAGTGTGGCTACGCCCGGTCCTTGAGAAGGTTAAAACGGAGTCTATTTGACGAAGTATCGTTGTGGTTTTGATGCGTAGGTAAGAACGGTTCTTGCTCAGCCCGTAGCAGCCACGTAAAACTTGCAACAACAAAGTAGAGGACGTCTAACTTGTTTTTGCAGGGCATGTTGTGATGTGATATGGTCAAGACGTGATGCTATATTTTATTGTATGAGATGATCATGTTTTGTAACCGAGTTATCGGCAATCTGGCAGGAGCCATATGGTTGTCGCTTTATTGTATGAAATGCAACGCCATGTAATTGCTTTACTTTATCACTAAGCGTTAGCGATAGTCGAGAAGCAATAGTTGGCGAGACGACAACGATGCTACGATGGAGATCAAGGTGTCGTGCGGTGGCGATGGTGATCATGGCGGTGCTTCGGAGATGGAGATCACAAGCACAAGATGATGATGGCCATATCATATCACTTATATTGATTGCATGTGATGTTTATCCTTTATGCATCTTATCTTGCTTTGATTGACGGTAGCATTATAAGATGATCTCTCACTAAAATTATCAAGTAGTGTTCTCCCTGAGTATGCACCGTTGCCAAAGTTCGTCGTGCGAGACACCACGTGATGATCGGGTGTGATAAGCTCACGTCCATCTACAACGGGTGCAAGCCAGTTTTGCACACGCAGAATACTCAGGTTATACTTGACGAGCCTAGCATATACAGATATGGCCTCGGAACACGGAGACCGAAAGGTCGAACGTGAATCATATAGCAGATATGATCAACATAAGATGTTCACCATTGAAAACTACTCCATCTCACGTGATGATCGGTTATGGTTTAGTTGATTTGGATCACGTGATCACTTAGATAACTAGAGAGATGTCTGTCTAAGTGGGAGTTCTTTAGTAATATGATTAATTGAACTTAAATTTATCATGAACTTAGTACCTGATAGTATTTTGCTTGTCTATGTTTACTGTAGATAGATGGCTCGTGCTGTTGTTCCGTTGAATTTTAATGCGTTCCTTGAGAAAGCAAAGTTGAAAGATGATGGTAGCAATTACACGGACTGGGTCCGTAACCTGAGGATAATCCTCATTGCTGCACAGAAAAGTTACGTCCTGGAAGCACCGCTGGGTGACAGGCCTGCTGCAGATGCTGAGCCAGAAGTTGTGAACGTCTGGCAAAGCAGAGCTGATGACTACTCTATAGTTCAGTGTGCCATGCTTTACGGCTTAGAACCGGGTCTTCAACGACGTTTTGAACGTCATGGAGCATATGAGATGTTCCAGGAGTTGAAGTTGATATTTCAACAGAATGCCCGGATTGAGAGATATGAAGTCTCCAATAAGTTCTATAGCTGCAAGATGGAGGAGAATAGTTCTGTCAGTGAGCACATACTCAAAATGTCTGGGTATTACAATCACTTGAATCAACTGGGAGTTAATCTTCCGGATGATTGTGTCATTGATGAATTCTTCAATCACTGCCACCAAGCTACAAAGGCTTCATGATGAACTATAATATGCAAGGGTTAGTAAAGACTATGCTCGAGCTCTTCGCAATGCTAAAAGCTGCGGAGGTAGAAATCAAAAGGAGCATCAAGTGTTGATGGTCAATAAGACCACTAGTTTCAAGAAGAAAGGCAAAGGGAAGAAGAAGGGAACTTCAAGAAGAACAGCAAACAAGTTGCTGATCGGAGAAGAAACCCAAGTCTGGACCTAAGCCTGAAACTGAGTGCTTCTACCGCAAGCAGACTGGTCCCGGAAGCGGAACTGCCCCAAGTATTTGGCGGATAAGAAGGATGGCAAAGTGAACAAAGGTATATGTGATATACTTGTTATTGATGTGTACCTTACTAGAGCTCGCAGTAGTACTGGTATTTGATACTGGTTCTGTTGCTAATATTTGCAACTCAAACAGAACTACGGATTGCTTAACAACGGCAAAGGACGAGGTGACGATGCGCGTGGGAAACGGTTCCAAAGTCGATGTGATCGCAGTCGGCACGCTACCTCTACATCTACCTTCGGGATTAGTTTTAGACCTGAATAATTGTTATTTGGTGCCAGCGTTGAGCATGAACATTATATCTGGATCTTGTTTAATGCGAGACGGTTATTCATTTAAATCAGAGAATAATGGTTGTTCTATTTATATGAATAATATCTTTTATGGTCATGCACCCTTGAAGAGTGGTCTATTTTAATGAATCTCGATAGTAGTGATACACATATTCATAATGTTGAAACCAAAAGATGCAGAGTTGATAATGATAGTGCAACTTATTTGTGGCACTGCCGTTTAGGTCATATCGGTGTAAAACGCATGAAGAAACTCCATGCTGATGGACTTTTGGAGTCACTTGATTATGAATCACTTGGCACTTGCGAACCGTGCCTCATGGGCAAGATGACTAAAACTCCGTTCTCCGGTACTATGGAGAGAGCAACAGATTTATTGGAAATCATACATACGGATGTATGTGGTCCAATGAATGTTGAAGCTCGTGGCGGATATCGTTATTTTCTCACCTTCACAGATGATTTGAGCAGATATGGGTATATCTACTTAATGAAACATAAGTCTGAAACATTTGAAAAGTTCAAAGAATTTCAGAGTGAAGTTGAAAATCATCGTAATAAGAAAATAAAGTTTCTACGATCTGATCGTGGAGGCGAATATTTGAGTTACGAGTTTGGTCTACATTTGAAACAAAGCGGAATAGTTTCGCAACTCACGCCACCGGAACACCACAGCGCAATGGTGTGTCCGAACGTCGTAATCGCACTTTACTGGATATGGTGCGATCTATGATGTCTCTTACAGATTTACCGCTATCATTTTGGGGTTATGCTCTTGAGACGGCCGCATTCACGTTAAATAGGACACCGTCAAAATCCGTTGAGACGACGCCTTATGAACTATGGTTTAGCAAGAAACCAAAGTTGTCGCTTCGAAAGTTTGGGGTTGCGATGCTTATGTGAAGAAACTTCAACCTGATAAGCTTGAACCCAAATCGGAGAAATGTGTCTTCATAGGATACCCAAAGGAGACAATTGGGTACACCTTCTATCACAGATCCGAAGGCAAGACATTCGTTGCTAAAAATGGATCCTTTCTAGAGAAGGAGTTTCTCTCGAAAGAAGTGAGTGGGAGGAAAGTGGAACTTGATGAGGTAATAGTACCAGCTCCCTTATTGGAAAGTAGTTAAATCACGAAATAAGTTTCGTAACACCTACACCAGTTAGTGAGGAAGATAATGATGAAGATCATGAAACTTCAGATCAAGTTGTCACCGAATCAGAGATCAACCAGAACAAAATCCGCACTGAGTGGTACGGTAATCCTATTCTGGAAGTCATGTTACTTGACCATGGCGAGCCTACGAACTATGAAGAAGCGATGGTGAGCCCAGATTCCGCAAAATGGCTGGAAGCCATGAAATCTGAGATGGGATCCATGTATGAGAACAAAGTATGGACTTTGGTTGACTTGCCCGATGATCGGCAAGCCATTGAAAATAAATGGATCTTTAAGAAGAAGACTGACGCCGATGGTAATGTAACTGTCTACAAAGCTCGACTTGTCGCGAAAGGTTTTCGACAAGTTCAAGGGGTTGACTACGATGAGACTTTCTCACCCGTAGCGATGCTTAAGTCTGTCTGAATCATGTTAGCAATTGCCGCATTTTATGATTATGAAATTTGGCAAATGGATGTAAAAACCGCATTCTTGAATGGATTTCTAGAAGAAGAGTTGTATATGATGCAACCAGAAGGTTTTGTCGATCCAAAAGGTGCTAACAAAGTGTGCAAGCTCCAACGATCAATTTATGGTCTGGTGCAAGCCTCTCGGAGTTGGAATAAACGCTTTGATAGTGTGATCAAAGCATATGGGTTTGTACAGACTTTTGGAGAAGCCTGTATTTACAAGAAAGTGAGTGGGAGCTCTGTAGCATTTCTAATATTATATGTGGACGACATATTATTGATTGGAAATGATATAGAATTTCTGGATAGCATAAAAGGGTACTTGAATAAAAGTTTTTCAATGAAAGACCTCGGTGAAGCTGCTTACATATTGGGCATCAAGATCTATAGAGATAGATCAAGACGCTTGATTGGACTTTCACAAAGCACATACCTTGATAAAGTTTTGAAAAAGTTCAAAATGGATCAGCAAAGAAAGGTTTTTGCCTGTGTTACAAGGTGTAAGATTGAGTCGACTCAATGCCCGACCACAGCAGAAGATAGAGAAAATGAAAGATGTTCCTATGCTTCAGCCATAGGCTCTATCATGTATGCAATGCTGTGTACCAGACCTGACGATGCTTAGCTGTAAGCTTGGCAGGAAGGTACCAAAGTAATCCAGAGTGGATCCTGGACAGCGGTCAAGAACATCCTGAAATACCGAAAAGGACTAAGGATATGTTTCTCGATATGGAGGTGACAAAGAGCTAGTCGTAAATGGTTACGTCGATGCAAGCTTTGACACTGATCCGGACGATTCTAAATCGCAAACCGGATCGTATTTTTATTAAACGGGGAGCTGTCAGTTGGTGCAGTTCTAAACAAAGCGTCGTGGCGGGATCTACATGTGAAGCGGAGTACATAGCTGCTTCGGAAGCAGCGAATGAAGGAGTCTGGATGAAAGAGTTCATTTCCGATCTAGGTGTCATACCTAGTGCATCGGGACCGATGAAGATCTTCGTGACAATACTGGTGCAATTGCCTTGGCAAAGGAATCCAGGTTTCACAAGATGACCAAGCACATCAAGAGACGCTTCAATGCCATTCGGGACCAAGTCCAAGTGGGAGACATAGAGATTTGCAAAATACATACGGATCTGAATGTTGCAGACCGTTGACTAAGCCTCTTCCACGAGCAAAACATGATCAGCACCAAGACTCCATGGGTGTTAGGATCATTACTATGTAATCTAGATTATTGACTCTAGTGCAAGTGGGAGACTGAAGGAAATATGCCCTAGAGGCAATAATAAAAGTTATTATTTATTTCCTTATATCATGATAAATGTTTATTATTCATGCTAGAATTGTATTAACCGGAAACATAATACATGTGTGAATATATAGACAAACAGTATGTCACTAGTATGCCTCTACTAGACTAGCTTGTTAATCAAAGATGGTTATGTTTCCTAACCATGAACAAGGAGTTGTTATTTGATTAACAAGGTCACATCATTAGTTGAATGATCTGATTGACTTGACCCATTCCGTTAGCTTAACAGTTGATCGCTTAGTATGTTAATGCTTTCTTCATGACTCATACATGTTCCTATAACTATGAGATTATGCAACTCCGTTTACGGAGGAACACTTTGGTACTACCAAACGCCACAACGTAATCGGGTGATTATAAAGGAGTACTACAGGTGTCTCCAAAGGTACTTGTTGGGTTGGCATATTTGAGATTAGGTTTTGTCCTCCGATTGTCGGAGAGGTATCTCGAGCCTTCTCGGTAATGCACATCACTTAAGCCTTGCAAGCATTACAACTAATGAGTTAGTTGTGAGATGATGTATTACGGAACGAGTAAAGAGACTTACCGTAACGAGATTGAACTAGGTATTAGATACCGACGATCGAATCTCGGGTAAGTAACATACCGATGACAAAGGGAACAACGATGTCGTTATGCGGTTTGACCGATAAAGATCTTCGTAGAATATGTAGGAACCACTATGGGCATCCAGGTTCCGCTATTGGTTATTGACCGAGAATGGTTCTAGGTCATGTCTACATAGTTCTCGAACCCGTAGGGTCCGCACGCTTAACGTTTCGATGACAGTTCATAATGAGTTTATAAGTATTGATGCACCGAAGGTTGTTCGGAGTCCCGGATGTGATCACGGACATGACGAGGAGTCTCGAAATGGTCGAGACATAAAGATTGATATATTGGAAGCCTACATTTCGACATCGGAAGTGTTCCGGGTGAAATCGGGATTTTACCGGAGTACCGGGAGGTTACCGGAACCCCCCGGGAGGTCAATGGGCCTTAATGGGCCATAGGAGAAGAGGAAGGGCAGCCCAAGGTGGGCTGCGCGCCCCCCTCCCCCCTCTAGTCCGAATAGGACAAGGAAGGGGCGGCGCCTTCCCCTTCTCCTCCTCCAATCCTAGTCCAACTAGGAAGGGGAGTCCTACTCGGTGGGAGTAGGACTCCTCCTGGCACGCCTCCTATAGGGCCGCCACCTCCCCTTGTCTCCTTTATATACGGGGCAGGGGCACCCCAAGACACACAAGTTGATCTACGGATCTTTCCTTAGCCGTGCACGGTGCCCCTTCCACCATATTCCACTTCGGTCATATCATCGCGGAGCTTAGGCGAAGCCCTGCGCGGAGAAGTCATATCGTCGCGGAGCTTAGGCGAAGCTCTGCGTCGGTGGAGCATCAACATCGCCACCACGCCGTCGTCTCGTGAAACTCATCCCGACACTTTGCTGGATCGAGTCCGGGATCGCCATCGAGCTGAACGTGTGCTGAACACGGAGGTGCCGTGACGCTCGGTACTTGGATCGGTCGGATCGTGAAGACGTCGACTACATCAACAGCGTTGTTATAACGCTTCGCCACGGTCACGAGGGTGCGTGGACGGACACTCTCCCCTCTCGTTGATATGCCATCACGATGATCTTGCGTGATCGTAGGAAATTTTTTGAAATTACTACGTTCCCCAACAGGTCGATCCAGTCGTCGAAGGCACTCGACTGACCAAAGTGTTAATGGATGGTGGCAGTGGTTTGAACATTTTGTATGCAAAGACGTTAAAAGGGATGGGCATTCCGATGTCCAGACTCAGCACCAGCAACATGAGCTTCCATGGAGTCATTACTGGAAAGAAAGCTGAGTCACTCGGCCAAATTGCTCTTGATGTGGTTTTTGGAGACTACAAGAATTTTCGTAAGGAAAAGTTGACCTTTGAGGTCATGGATTTCCAGAGTGCTTATCACGCTATTCTGGAAAGGCCGGCGTATGCCCGTTTCATGGCTCGACCATGTTATGTGTACCTTCAGCTGAAGATGCCCGGCCCCAAGGGTTTGATCACTGTCACTGGCAATCGGAAGAAAGCGGAAGAGTGTTTCCAGAAAGGCTCTAAGATTGCTGATGCTCAGATGGCAGTAGTAGAATTGCAAGAATATCAGAAGACTGCAGATCCGAGTGATTTGTTGCGAGCCAAGAAGCCCGATACGGAGTCGGCATTTCAGTCGTCCGGTGAGACGAAGCAGGTTCACATTCATCCGACTGATCCCAATGCTGCTCCGACTCGCATCTCAACAACACTCAACTCCAAATAGGAAGAAGCGCTCATCCAGTTCCTCCGTGAGAACTGGGACATCTTTGCATGGAAGCCTGCTGACATGCCAGGTGTTCCCAGGGAGCTGGCTGAGCATCGTCTCCGAGTCGACTCAAAAGTCAAACCTGTCAAAGAACATCTTCGACGGTCCGCCGTCCAGAAGATAAAGGCCATAGGTGAGGAGGTGGCTCGGCTCTTAGCAGCGGAGTTTATACGAGAAATTTACCACTCCGAGTGGCTCGCCAATGTTGTCATGGTCCCTAAGAAGGACAATTCACTGCGCATGTGCATCGACTTCAAACATATCAATCGGGCCTGCCCGAAAGATCATTTTCCTCTCCCCCGCATCGACCAAATAGTCGACTCGACTGCGGGATGTGAGCGGTTGTCTTTTTTAGACGCATATTCCGGGTACCATCAGATTCGTCTGTATGGACCCGATGAGATCAAAACAGCTTTCATCACTCCATTCGGGTGCTTCTGTTATGTCACCACGCCATTCGGCATCAAGAATGCCGGAGCCACGTTCATGAGGATGATTCAGAAGTGTTTACTCACTCAAATCAGTCGGAATGTGGAAGCATACATGGATGACATTGTGGTCAAGTCACGGAAAGGTTCCGACCTGTTGACTGACCTTGCTGAAACATTTGCCAATCTCAGGAGGTATGATATCAAGCTTAATCCATCAAAGTGTACATTCGGAGTTCCTGGCGGAAAGTTACTCGGTTTTCTCGTTTCTGAACGAGGAATCGATGCTAACCCAGAAAAAGTTGGCACTATACTCCGAATGAAACGCCCTGTGCGTGTGCACGATGTCCAGAAGCTTACTGGATGCTTGGCCGCTTTAAGTCGATTCATCTCTCGCCTCGGTGAAAAGGCATTGCCTCTTTACCGACTGATGAAGAAGTCAGACAAGTTCGAGTGGACTCCTGAAGCTGATGCAGCGTTTGCAGAGCTCAAAGCTCTGCTCTCCACCCAGCCGGTGCTTGCTGCCCCAATCAGCAAGGAGCCGTTGCTGCTTTACATTGCAGCCACAGGACAAGTCGTCAGTACAGTACTTACGGTCGAGCGGGAAGAAGAAGGAAAGACCTTCAAAGTTCAGCCCCCAGTATATTATCTTTCTGAAGTATTAACCCCGTCAAAGCAAAGATACTCTCATTATCAGAAGCTTGTGTATGGGATTTATATGACCGCGAAGAAGGTTGCTCATTACTTCTCTGATCATTCCATTACAGTCGTCAGCGACGCCCCATTATAAGAGATTCTGCATAACAGAGATGCAACTTGTCGAGTGGCGAAATGGGCGATTGAACTTCTTCCCCTTGATATCAAGTTTGAGGCAAAGAAAGCCATCAAGTCCCAAGCAATAGCAGATTTCATCGCCGAGTGGATTGAACAACATTACCGACTCAAGTTCACTCAAGCTTTGGACTATGTTCTTTGATGGTTCCAAGATGCTGAATGGTTCAAAAGGGTAGTGTTGGTTTCCCCGAGGAGATAAGCTTAGATATGTGCTCCAGATTCACTTTGATTCTTCCAACAATGAAGCAGAATCTGAAGCACTGTTATATGGGTTATGATGGCCATTTCACTCAGCGTTAAATCGCCTCATGGTCTATGGCGACTCAGATCTGGTGGTTAATCAGGTGATGAAGGAGTGGGACGTTAGAAGTCCAGCCATGACTGGCTACTGTAATGCAGTGAGGTAGCTAGAAAAGAAGTTTGAGGGGTTAGAGCTCCATCATATAGCCCGACTGAAAAATCAAGCCGCTGATGATTTGGCGAAAATAAGGTCCAAGAGGGAAGCCATTCCCAGTGATGTGTTTTTGGAGCACATCCGCACACCGTCGATTCAAGAGGATCCTTTCACTGAAGAAGCCCCACAACCAAAAAGTGCCACTGATCCGACTGAAGTGGAGGTCCCAGCGGTGGTCGACCTGATCATGGAAGTCGTGGTCATCACTCCCGACTGGACAGTACCGTACATCGCGTATATCCTGAGGAAAGAGCTCCCGGAGAATGAAGAAGAGGCTAGACAGATCGTCCGCCGATCCAAGGCCTTTACTGTGATCAAGGGACAGTTATTCAGAGAAAGCGTGATCGAGTCAGCCGAAGTGCATAATGCCGTAAGAAGGTCAGATAATTCTTGATGATATCCACTCGGGGACCTGTGGTCACCATGCGTCCTCTCGGACCATCGTGGCTAAAGCATACCGAGCGGGATTTTACTGGCCAAAGGCAAATTAAATGGCAAAGGAAATAGTCGACAAGTGTGAAGGATGTCAGTTCTACTCCAATATGTCACACAAGCCCGCCTCAGCATTGAAGACCATTCCACTCGTCTGGCCTTTTGCTGTTTGGGGGTTGGATATGATTGGACCACTGAGAAGTGGCAGGAGTGGTTTCACTCATTTGCTTGTGGCAGTCGACAAGTTTACGAAGTGGATCGAAGCTAAACCTATCAAGAACCTTGATGCGTGCACTGCTGTCAGTTTCGTCAGAGAGTTGATATTCAGATATGGAGTTCCGCACAACATCATCACGGACAATGGGTCAAATTTCGATTCCGACAAGTTCAAAGCCTTTTGCGCCTCTCAGGGCACGCGAGTCGACTATGCTTCAGTCGCTCACCCCCAGTCGAATGGACAAGCAGAACGAGCAAATGGTCTAATTCTCAAAGGACAGAAACCTCGACTGATGCGTGATCTCAAGCATGCAGCAGGAGCGTGAGTTGATGAACTCCCGTCGGTTCTTTGGGGATTGAGGACCACTCCTAATCGGTCGATTGGGATAACTCCATTCTTTATGGTCTATGGAGCTGAAGCAGTTCTGCCGAGTGACCTGCTTCACAATGCGCCCGAGTCGAACTCTCTACTGAAGCTGAAGCGGAGCAAGCCCGGCAAGATGCGATCGACCTCCTTGAAGAGGAGAGAGAGATGGCCCTGATCCGCTCGACCATCTATCAGCAGGACTTGCGTCGATTCCACGCTAGAAATGTGAAGAGCCGAGCCTTTCAAGAAGGGGATCTGGTCCTCCGAGTGGATCAACAGAAACCACACAAGCTCGCTCCCACTTGGGAAGGTCCCTTCATCGTCACCAGAGTTCTCCACAATGTAGCTTACCATCTTTACAACGTCGAACGCCAGATCGATGAGCCTCGAGCCTGGAATGCGGAGCTGCTCCGCCCCTTTTACATTTAAGAGCTCACTCGGGTGAGATGTAATAAAAGTACCTCTGTAGTTTGTTTATCTAAATCAAGAAGATTAAAATTTTCCCAGTGATTGTTATTACTTTTTGTTAAATCCCCCCCCCCCCCAGTGGGTGGCTTAGATGCGAATCCGTTTTGCCTAAGTTTGTAAAAAAAAAATCCTTACCGAGTGGCGAGCCAGCCTCTCACTCGGGGGTTTAGCTGCGAATCCGTTTTGCCTAAGTGTTTAAAATCCTACTGAGTGGTGAGCCAGCCTCCCACTCGGGGGCTTAGTTGCAGTCCAAGTACTCGCCTAAGTGTTTAAAATCCTACCGAGTGGTGAGCCAGCCTCCCACTCGGGGGCTTAGCTACAGTCCAAGTACTCGCCTAAGTGTTTAAAATCCTACCGAGTGGCGAGCCAGTCTCCCACTCGGGGGCTTATCTGCAGTCCAAGTACTCGCCTAAGTATTTAATACAATGTGCACTTTGCAAGGACGACGAGGTACAAGTCGACTGTTGCCTTCCCCTTCAAAGCTATGACACAAAAATCCTCCTTGGAGGCTTAGCTGCAGTCCAGTACTCGCCTAAGTTTGAAAAATCCTACCGAGTGGAGAGTAAACCTCCCACTCGGGGGCTTAGCTGCAGTCCAGTACTCGCCTAAGTTTGAAAAATCCTACCGAGTGGAGAGCAAACCTCCCACTCGGGGGCTTAGCTGCAGCCCAGTACTCGCCTAAGTTTGAAAAATCCTACCGAGTGGAGAGCAAACCTCCCACTCGGGGGCTTAGCTGCAGTCCAGTACTCGCCTAAGTTTGAAAAATCCTACCGAGTGGAGAGCAAACCTCCCACTCGGGGGCTTAGCTGCAACCCAGTACTAGCCTAAGTACGAAATCCATCCTGATCCGCAAGGATGACGAGGTGCAGGTCGACTGTTGCCTTCTCCTTCGGAGCTGCGCCACAAGTACAACGTGCGCTCCATCCCGATCCGCAAGGACGACGAGGTGCAGGTCGACTGTTGCCTTCTCCTTCGGAGCTGCGCCACAAGTACAACGTGCGCTCCATCCCGATCCGCAAGGACGGCGAGGTGCAGGTCGACTGTTTCCTTCTCCTTCGGAGCTGCGCCACAAGTACAACGTGCGCTCCATCCCGATCCGCAAGGACGACGAGGTACAGGTCGACTGCTTCCTTCTCCTGCACCTGCAAGAGCAACAGAGTGTAGTCGACTGGATCCACCTCAGAGCTGCATCTCAAGCATTGAAGCATAATCCGAGTGAAGAGCAAAGTTCGCTCGAAGGCAAACAAAAGCATATTTCGACGATAAATAAAGTTCGGATAACATCCTAAGGATGCAAAAGTACCCAGGCCTCAAGCCTGTTAAAGTTTATCGGTTACAAATACCACTCGGCATTCCGAGGCAAATTTAAGGTAGAGCATAAAAGTTTTTTACTCCTCAGGTGGAGGACTGGAAGGAGCCACAAACTGGTCAAGGTCGATCCCATCAGCAATCCGGGTGGCAGCGGCGATGAAAGTCTCCATGAAAGATTGGAAATCATACTTCTTGGTATTGGCAACTTTGATGGACGCCAGCTTTTCCTCCCGCGCCTCCTTGTAGTGGACACGAACCAGAGACAGAGCAACATCAGCACCGCACCTGGCAGAAGACTTTTTCCATTCTTGCACTCGACTTGGAACCTCATTCAGTCGAGTCATTAAGGACTCGAGGTCATTCTGAAGCGTCTGGTCCGGCCAGAGTGTTGAGTCGATCCGCGTCACCGCAGCTTTCAGTCGAGCGAGATAGTCCACCACACCAGCAATGCGAGACTCCAGTCGGAGCACGTTCATAGCGGCTTCATCCTTCACGGGAGAGTTGATGGGGTCCAGGCTTGTCTCCACTCGACTGGTCTCCTCTTCGAAGTTCTGACAGAATTCTGCAAATACGACTCGAGTTCAAGCTAATGGTTCTATGATGAGTCGATGATGACAAGTCAGTCGGATAAGAGGAATTACCTTCAAGCATGAGGAATAGCTTCTTGGCGAGCCCTCCCAGATAAGCCTCCAGATCATTCCTCCTCCCCGCCAGTTCGCCAGCCTTGTCAGTCAGAGCAACTTTGTCATTCTTCAGTCGGCTAACCTCCTTGTTGGCCGCGTCGAGAGCAGCCTTCAGTTTGGTATTCTCCTCTTCGAGTTTGCCGACTGAGACCAGTTTCTCTTCCGCGAGCCTTGTTTTCTCCAAAGCCGCCTTCTGTGCCTCTGCAAGGTCGTGGTCTTTCTTCTTCAGAGCCTCCTCCAGTTTGTCTACAAAATAACAATAAGCCCAGAGTTGAGAATGGGTAGAAAGACAAAGACAGTCGTCAAAGTTCTCACCAGCCATACATTTTGCTTCTTCTCTCGCCTTTTGCAAGTTCTCCTGAGCAAGCTTCAAGTCAAGGTTGAGCTGGATCTGTTTGTTCTCCAATTCGGTATAGCGGGCCACGAGCTCACAAGATTTCTGCGAAGAGTCAATCGACAAAACATCAAAGACAGGTCACTTCCGCGTGACTAAAGAAAAAAATTGTAGCATTTCTAAGACTACAGTCGAATCAAAACATTCGACAGTAGTCTCGGGGACTACACCCAGTGGGTGCACTCAGCGTGCCCCGTTTTACCAATTCGGTTCGACTAGTCGACCGAAAGAAGAAAAAAAAACAGTTCCTAAGACTATAGTCGACTGCCCGCAGTCCACCATAGTCTCGGGGTCTACACCCAGTGGGTGCACTACGCGTGCCCCCACCGGTTCCAAAGATCCATTCGACATGGCCCGACCAGACCAAGTGAAGAAGTTCAAAGTATAAAGACTATAGTCGATCGCCTGCAGTCCACCATAGTCTCGGGACTACACCAGTGGGTGCACTCAGCGTGCCCCACCAGTACAAAAATTCAATCGACACACCCACCCAGTGGGTGTATAGATACTGATATGGAAATCTTCAGAAAGAAGAAATTTCAGGTAGCATATCCTAACAGAACAAGCAACGACCAACTTACTTGGACATTGCTCTGAAGAGCTGAGCTTGCACCATAAGCCGCCTGGCTAGCCTCCCGGACCACCTTCACTTGCTCCATCATGATCCCCGCCTGGCGTATGGCCTCCTTAGCAGCACTCACTTGGTCTTCCAGGATGTGGTGTGTGGCAAAAAGGGAAGGCGGGTCAGCAGTCGACGAAGAAGGCCGGACACTCGTCAGCGGCACAGCAAAGGTCACAGAAGCCCGAGTGGTGTCGCCTCCCTCGTGAACCAGCGTCTCAGGCAGTTATACAACTTGAGTAGCCTTGCCGGCAGGCACCCTTTTGTCCTTCCTCTTCCTCAGCGGTGTTTCATCATCGTCGTCAAGGAGATCAATGACATGAGGTGGAACTACAGGAAAGATTTAAAGGTAAAAACAGAAATCCAATCGACCATAAAGCGAAACTGCAGAGATCGTACCAAGGTTAGAGGTGGCGGCATCTTCCATGTCCTGATCTTCATGCTTAGCTGGGGTCTCGGAGGTGGCAGCACTTCAGTTTTCAGAAATCAGTTGATGAGTCAAACAAGTCGACCAAAAGTACACCCATGATAAACAGTAAAACACAAGTTCTGCAGATTACCCAGAAATGGTGGGACTGACCATCCTCATCTTGGGCAGGGCCTTCGTCGGCTTTGATGACGTTGCTCGGGGTTGCTTTGGCGGTTTCTCAGTCGGCACTGGGGAAGTAGTCCGAGGGCGCTTTGTCGACCGCCCAACGGGCGCGATAGCCTTACCGCGCCCGACCGCCGGATCATGCGTCAGCTTGGACCGCCTTTCCGAGTGGGGAGGATCCACGTCCTCCTCCTCTTCCTCTTCATCAGAGCTGTCGTTCCCCTAGCCCTCCTCACTGTCAGACTCCCATTCCTCCTGGCTTTCGCCTCCGCTTCCTTCTTCTTCTTCAACTTGTTCTTGTGCCCCGTTGGGCATCGAGTACATCTCAGTGGTGACCTAGAAGACAGCAAAACAAGACGAAAGTCAATCGGCCGAATCGCAGCGGAACAGAGCGAATGCAACAGGATCACAGTCGGAGATAAGTGGTCATACCTGGTCTGGTTCGTAAGATTGGTCGAGTGGTGGGATCCTCCTAGCTCCGCGAGGGTTATCCATGTTCCCTGTGATGGCAGTCATCCACCTCTCCAATGTGGCGTCGTCGACCTCCTCTGGGTGGACCTGGGTGGTGTCTTCGGTACCAGAATACATCCACATCGGGTGGCCTCGGTATTGGAGCGGATGAATGCGCCGTCGAAGGAAAACCTCCAGAAGATACATGCCAGTCACTCCGTCGCGAATGAGCTGGACTACACGCTCCATCAACAATTTAACCTGGACCTTTTCCTCCGGAAGCACCTTCAGAGAGGACGGCTTGTTCACTCGATCCATGGAGAAAGGAGGGAGTCCAGTCGACTGCCCTGGCGTCGACTGGTCTTGGCAGTAGAACCAGGTCGACTGCCACCCTCTAACTGAATCAGGAAGAATCATGGCTGGAAAGGCACTTTTACCCCTCATCTGGACCGCAAGACCCCCACACATCTGGATTACTTGGGTTCTTTCATCATTCGGACTAGCCTTTTTCACCGTCTGAGAGCGACAAGTGAATATGTGTTTGAAGAGGCCCCAGTGTGGCCGACAACCCAAGAAGTTTTCGCACAAAAGACACGAAAGCAGCGAGATAGGCAATGGAGTTGGGTGTGAAGTGATGGAGTTGTGCTCCAAAGAAGTTCAGAAAACACCGAAAGAAAAGATTCGGCGGTAGAGAAAATCCGCGGTCAATATGGGTGGCTAAGAGGACGCACTCACCCTCCTGAGGTTGCGGCTGCCACTCTGTCCCCGGAAGCCTTTCTGACCCGTGGCGGATCAATCCCTCGTTGGCCAGGTCGTTGAGGTCTTTCTGGGTGATGGTCGAGCGGATCCAATCTCCCTGGACCCAACCTTGCGGCAGGCTAGACCGCGACGAGGATCCGCCCCGACTGGGCGCTCTCCCCTTCGCCTTCGCGGTCGCCTTCTTCGCCCGCTCCAAGGCCACCGTCTTCTCCTTCACCATTGTCGCTGGCGGGGCAGGAATGGAGCAGCAACGCTGAGCAGGTTACGGGCGCGGCGGATGAATCTGAGGATGGAGGAGGGGAAAATGAGGGCGCACTGTTCAAAAGACCCCCGCCCGGTGCCTTATATGAAGTCACTTCCGAGTGGCTGACTGGTAGGCCCGGGCAATCCTGTCAAATCTCGCAACAGTCGCGCGCGTGATATGTGGCGAAAAAGGTGGCGCGGAGATTGAGGCGTCCTTACCTTATCCCATCCGAATACCGCAGCCTTCTCCGCTTCGCGCGCTTCCCGAAATTCGGATCCCACTAAATCCGCTAACAACACAGCAATTTGTCAGACGGCAGATTTCCTCCGATCCGTCGCTCGGAAATCTCCAAGTTCATAAAGTTCACTCGATAGATGTAGGGAATGGATCAAGGCGACTGAAAGAAAAGTTGACACCATCACTAAAAGGTCACTGATCCAGAGTAAGACACACTCGCAGCACGAAAAACGGGTCGGAAAGATTATCAACTCCTTCCTCACTCAAACCTCGATCCATTCGAGAGCTAATGATGAAGTCATGTACCTAGGGTAGGGTCATGGACCTATCCAAGATACCCTCCCCAAGGACATCCCTAGAATAAACTGCCTTCCAGTCGACCTGGTAGGTTTCCACTCGACAGATTCAAAGACACTCGACCATGAAGACCCACTCGACCACCAGGAGTTCAAGGACCACTCGGTGTCCAAACAGTCTGTAATTAAGTAGTCTTTATGGTCATGATGACACTTTATGTAAGGCGTTACCAGTAACGCCTGGCCTTAACGTACCTTTAACCCTCCGCTACGTGGGTTGGCTGGGGTCCTGGCACACTCTATATAAGCCACCCCCCTCCATGGGTAGAAGGGTTCGCACCCCTGTAATTCATACGCATATAATCCAGTCGACCGCCTCCGGGCTCCGAGACGTAGGGCTGTTACTTCCTCCAAGAAGGGCCTGAACTCGTAAACTCGTGCGTACCAACTACTCCATAGCTAGTACCTTGCCTCTCCATACCTACCCCCCATTCTACTGTCAGACTTAGAACCACGACACCCGTCGCAGTGATGAAACACTCGCAACGGCGACTCTCTAACCACCATCAAAGACAACACCCAGACACCAGAAGAAGGTTCTCCAAAAACGACGCCTCCAAGAAGGAAACAATGCTCAAGTGTTGTCATCGGTCGATCAAGGATTTTGAGTTTTCACCATGGAGAGAGTCCGAGATCCCAAAAACAATGCCGTCACGTGACCATTGCCGCGCACAACCAATGAAGGTTAGACCTTGGGCTTTCACCCTGAAGATCGTGGCTCGTTACTCGAGTAACACCCCCAAAAATGTTGTCCACCTGTGTCGCCGCCCCCTCCTATCAAGACCGCCGCTGCAAGTGCTCAACACCCGACACACAGGGAAAAAACATGTGCCACCATTCTTCGACGCAACCAAAACTCCTCTTCGCCATTACAAGTCTCTGATCCCAGCCGCCATGACTTTCTTCACTAGTTTTGAGTTTATTCGTGAGTTATGAACAACACAGTAAAACGTCCGAGTTTCGGACGACCATATCTTGTGTATCATCTGTGATTTTCCCATCGTGGAACTTTACTAGCGACGGAGGGTTGATCATCACATTGAGACCTACGTGCTGATCCAAGGGGGTCATTTTGCGAGGAGGAACAGGGGGAAGAACTGTTGATCAAGCATCGCCGTGAAAGATCGGGCCGTCTACGCGCGCGAATTAGCATCTCGCTACTCCGTGCCACGTCAAGTGGTATTCAGAGCTAAGGTTGGTAACAGTGATCAATTGGCAATGTCGTCTCGGGAGCCGAGCATCAAGGCGTTGAGCAGGAACATATTGATGGAGGAGGAAGGCATTGGCGAGGTCGTTCTTTTTCACACTCGTTGCGTCGTGAAGGAACGACGTGTTAATTTGACGATTGATGAAGGTTCTGCGGTCAACATGGTGAGAACCGAGGCGGTGGAAAAATTGGGCTGAATATGGCGCCTCTTGAAAGACCGTACACGCTGAAGTGGTTTAAAGGATTTCGAAAATATAATCTAACCCAAAGGATTTTGAAGATATAATTCTATCGCACTAATTGTGAAAATGTCCCTTCGGGGATTAACTACTATTATGTGGCTTCATATCTCTCCTACTCCGTGTTCGTCCACCCCTACGTTCTACCCTCCATTTTGATTTTGCCCCAACCACATCTGGTTTTTCCACTACCGGTTTTTCTTCAAAAAATCAGCTCAACTACCACTGGCTTTATTTCTTTCTTTACAAAACCACACGTTTTATTGGCAAATCATATTTTCGTGGGTAATTAAATAGGTGCTGATTTAGTTCGCGACTAAAATCTTTTCTTGGCAACATAAAAGGGCAGGTAAATCATGATTATTGTACGGGTGTAGAAGCGCACCTGATTTCCATCGATCATAACACATAATTTCCATCCTTATATTGAAGAAGATCATGCCTCCGTGGAGCAAAAACAATCTGGATTATTGCAGTTGCCATGAACCACGTTGTCCATGGCAGGTAAATCAGGATGATTGCAGACAAAATATTTGCGGCCCTTATACAACCCCTAAAAAATCTGGCAAGAGATCATGTATAGCAATCAATTAATACCCAAAAATTTATGTTGGAGGCTTCATTGCCATCGTTATATACGCGCACAAGATTATGCCCCCGATGCTGCGATGCATCAAAGACATTTGACAACAAGCGTCGTTTACTGCTGTGCCGATCACCTCATCGACATCATTCATAGGCACGATGGACAAGCACACGGCGACGCTTCTCCTCATCATATGCCTCCTCGCTGCCGAGGCGCGAGGTAAATACACCCTGCTGACCGCTCCCTATATATATTTGCAATTGCCGTCATTCTTGTTTCGTTTGTTCATCATGGCACTGAATTTTGACTACTCAATTACTCCATACATACGCAGGCCGGATCATCGACGGCGCCGACGAGAAGATTAGTTTGCCCAACGGGCTGTGCGTCTACGAACGGGGCTCCACAGCCTGCGGTGGCGACAACCCGCACTGCTACTGCTGCCTCATTGGTTATTATTGCTACTTGTCGATGGACGTGTGCAAGGAAGAGTGCCTTAAGAAACTGTCTCGGTCGCCGCCGAAGCCTCCCCTATAGATTAGCTACCTTGTTCCAAGAAATGTATAAGCCACGAACGATGCCATATTTTGAAATAAGTGTAAGAATTCGTGAGAAACTTGTGTTTATTGATTCTGGGCAAAGCCCTACTTATACAAGGATTTGGGGCGCCTCCGGAGAGGCGTCCGTTTAGAATAGGCGCCAGTGGCGCGAGAAGACGCCCGTACGGCGCTTTGGACACACGTGACGACTCTTAGCGCTAATGACGACGCTTTATTCTTAACACTCCCCCTTGTACAAAGCTGCTTCTTCTATGTCTTGCATCCTTGTATAACTTTGAGAATATTGCTCTTAATCACAAGCGTATATGATCTTGAAAAACTTCTCCAAAAACCCTGTGGGAAAAATATGAGGAGAATAGAACTTGATATGTTGTTAAAACTCTATTAAAACCCAGTAAGAAAAATAAGGAGAAAATGTTACAACATATGTTATCGTCTCTTTGATAACCTATATGAGAAAACCTTGAGGATAAAACTCATTGGTAAGTTTAGAGGACAATTAATATGTCTTGTATACACTCATTAAAAACCCCGATGGGGAAAAAATAAGATGTATGACGTATATTCTTATGTTGATATTACCTCATTAAAAACCTTGATGAGAACCATGAGAGTAAACTCATAAAGGGAAAAAGAGTGCAATATAATGTTTGAACAGGTTATGATTCAGAGAGACTCTCCTCCTGATCTTTGCAAATCTCGAAGTGGTCGCATACCAATCCCATGAACATATTTTTCAAATGTTGAAGCTGGGAGTGACTTTGTGAATAGATCAGCTAGATTATCGCATGATTTGACTTGCAAAATGTTTATCTTCCCTTTATTTTGTATTTTTTTTTTAGAAAAGGAGGATGACCCCGGCCTCTGCATCTGGGAGATGCATGCGGCCACTTTATTGATTATTCTCGAGGACCTTACAAAGTATTACAACAATATGCCTGAATCCGCCATCTTGGCATCATATGCCACTACTCCTATCCATATGATGAAGGGGCGCTAGCTGGGCCAAATACCCAGTCCACTCACCTAAGCCTATCATCAAAAGCCAGAAGCCCCAGCCGAGCCACATACCGGGTCTGGGGAATGAACTGGTCTGACGCACTCATATGTGTCGTCGCCGCCATCTTTCATTGGTCCATCTTCAGAGCAGATATTGAGGCTTCTACCTTGTCAGGCCACTCTGCCATCGACGCCACCATGACGCCAGGTAGCAACCCCCTCCTACGTGAGTCCAGTACCGCGCATCGGGCGCTGAGTCTCCACTGCACCACGCCGCCGAGATCCGTCGTCATCAATGTGCAGGATGAAGCACCGCTCCACCACAAGTCGCCCACTGGTCCCTCGAACCCGTGTACGCCTCCAAGAATGACGCCCCAATGAGGAAACGACACCAACACACCGCCGTCATCTGATCTACTGATCTAGGGTTTCCCCCGGAGGTAGCGGATAGAGGTCTAGATAAATAATTGATGGGGGGGGGGGAATAATTTAGGAGAAATATGCTTAGTGATATTGCTCTTTATGTAACATGTTTGCATTTGAGCAACACAAGCTGCATTATCTTCGTAGATAATGGTTGAAGATTCGATAGAACCTTTACCGCATGATTTTTGTATGTGGTTTATCATTCTGCGAAGCCATACACATTCACGTGTTGCCTCAAATAAAGAGATTATTTCAGAATGATTGGTGGATGTAGCCACTAGAGTCTGTTTGGAAGACTTCCATGATATGGGTCCCACCATGTAGGAACACAAAACCGGTTTGTGATCTGGCATTGTGGGGGTCAGATAAGTAGCCGACATCAGCATACCCAATAATATCAATGTTCAAATTTCTCTAAAATTGAAAGAATAGGCCAAGATCCTTTGTGCCTTGGAGATATCGAAATATATTCTTAACTCCTGTCCAATGGCGTTTAGTAGGAGCTGCGCTATGTCTAGCTAGTAAATTGACTGCAAATGCAATATCAGGCATGGTGCAATTTGCAAGATACATGAGCGCTCCAACGGCGCTGAGATATGGAACTTCGGGTCGTAATATCTCTTCTCCATTGTCCATTGGTCTAAATTGATCTTTCTCTACGTCTAGAGATCGAACTACCGTAGGAGTTTTGGATGGATAGGATTTGTCCATATTGAATTTCTCCAATATTTTCAAGATATAGGTGGTTTGATGAACCAAAATACCCGAGGAAGGTGCTCAAGTTGTAATCCTAAGCAAAATTTGGTTTTACCCTAATCCTTCATCTCAAATTCCGTCTTTAGGTGATTGCGTGCTTCATCAATATCTTGTATGGTTCCAATGATGTTCAGATCATCAACATACACAGAAATAATGCAAAATCCAGTTGCGGAATTTTTTATGAAAACACATGGGCAATCATCATTATTGGAGTATCATTTTTTCAAAAGGAACACACTGAGTCGGTTGTACCACATGCGACCCAACTGTTTTAAGACAAATAAAGACTTATTTAGTTTCACACAATATGCGTTGCGTTTTGTGCTTGGATTCGGGATTGGGACTCTATCAGGAACCTTCATGTATATGTTCGAATCAAGTGAATCGTAAAGGTAAGCGGTCACTACGTCCATCAATTGCATAGATAGACGATTTTGCACTGCCAAAGATATAAGATATCGAAAGTGGTTGCACTCATTACTGGAGAATATGTTTCACTGAAATCAATGCCGGGTTTCTGCGTGAAACCTTGGGCTACAAGCCTTGCTTTATATCTCACCACCTCGTTGTTCTCGTTTCTTTTACGAACAAAAACCCATTTGAATCCCACGGGGAAAACTCTAGGAGGTGTAGGTATTGCTTCAGTGAATACCTTTCGTTTATTGAGGGAGGCTAATTCTTCTTGGATTGCATCCTTCCATTTAGGCCAGCTGCCATGGTCTTTGGATCATGATCAGTGAGAAGAGTATCTGCAATCTTTTCAGCAAAATATATGTCGACAGTAGTAGTCTTATGGTCAAATGATTATCCAGAATCAACATAGTTGATGGAAATTTCCTACACCCCTAGTGACTCTTCGTGATTTCCCAATACGATTGAGTCTGGGTGTTCCGATGTCCCAGTCAGTTTGTGCACAACTGAGCTGGATTGTGGAGGCTGTTCTCCCACTGGGTGTATATTACCCATTTGATGATTATCAACGCTAGGTTGTTTTACATTTACTGGTTCAGAGGGTTTCTTTCTCTGTTTCCTTTGTTGCTTGTGAGGAGCTGAATCCAGTTCTGTGGCCGTACTTCTCCCCCTCTTCCTTTGAACAGGGGGTTAAGTAGTTTTTGTTGGTACCTCCACTCTTTCGGGCGCATTTTTAGCAGGATTGTAGGATTTGGTAACACCTTTATAATCAGTAAATGAATCTGGCAGGTTATTTGCAATGTGTTGCAAATTAATTGTTTTCCGAACTTGAAGTTCAGTTTCTTGAGTACGTGGATCAGAGGAGGAAATGCGTTGGGCATTCCAATCGATTTCCGGACATTCTTTTTGGTACTTGATGTCTCCCCCTAATGTCGGGAAATGGTCCTCATTGAAGATGGAGTCAGCATGACGGGCTGTGACAGATCCTCCATGAGGGGTTCAAGGTACTTGATTATCAACGGTGATTTGTACCCCACATAGATCCCCAATTTTCTGTGTGGGCCCATGGATGTACAGTGCGGTGGTGAGATTGGCACATATGTGGCGCATCCGAATTTACGCAGATGGGAAATATTTGGTAGGTTTCCACATACTAATTGCAGAGGGGAAGTAATGTGATATGCAGTTGGTCGCAATTGGATTAAGTCAGCAGCGTGTAAAACTGCGTGACCCCAACAAGAAGTTGGTAAATTGCAATTCATTAGTAAGGGTCGTGCAATGAGCTTAATTCTCTTAATTAGAGATTCTACCAATCCATTTTGAGTGTGGACATATGGGACTGAGTGTTGAACTTCAATGCCTAATGACATGCAATAATCATTGAAAGCATGTGAAGAGAATTCAGCAGCGTTGTCCATTCGAATTGATTTAATTCGATTCTCAGGATAATGAGCTTGAATTTGATAACTTGTCTCATTATTTTGGCAAATGCATGGTTTTGTGTAGATAGTAAGCACATGTGAGACCATCGTGTAGATGCATCTATTAGAACCATGAAATACCTAAAAGGTCCAGACAATGGTTGGATCGGACCACAAATATCGCCTTGAATTCGTTCAAGGAATTGTAGTGGTTCTACTTGAATTTTAAGATATGAGGGTCTTAAAATGAGTTTCCCAGTAGCATATGCAGTGCACATAAAATCTGAAGATTGTGGGAATTTAGCTTCATTTAAGTCATGACCATTGGAATTGCAGATAATTTTCCTCATCATCCCTATACCAGGATGACCAAGGCGATCATGCCAAGTTTGGAATGCATTTACATTCTGAAAAATTACCTTATACGCAACATGCTCTATGGGTTTTATGTACGTGTAGTACAATCCTGATGATAAAGTGAGAATTTTCTCAAATATATGTTTGCCATATCGGTTGTCTTTGGTAAAGAGGAGATATTCCTCTTTGTTATCTTCATAAGTTTCAACGTGGAAACCATTTTTGCGAATATCTCTATAACCTATGAGGGTATGAGTTGAATCGGGATACAATAAAGCATCCTCAGTTACAATTTGTGTACCCATAGGGAGGTTAAATATGGCACGTCATTTGCCAACAATTACCGCATCGCGTCCAGCGATTGTTAAAATATCTCCATTCAATTTTGTAAGTGTTTGGAAATACTTTATTTCCCTAAGTATAGAGTTTGTGGTGCCACTGTCCACAAGGCACATTTCTTCCTCCATTGGATTGACTCCCGTAGAAATCTATACATTATAATGTGAAATTTTCAGTTTAATGAAAAACACTTTATTGGATATATAGAATACATACAAATTTTATTGATATCAAAGTGCTGATACAATACATATATATTGTGTTTTTACAATATAGAACGATGACAACAACAATAATAATATGTTTTTGTTACAGCAATCTGATGGATGTAAACAAATAAAGTATCTAAATGGAGTCAATTGACTAGTCAAAGTCCCCGAACATGTCGGTGGCGTATTCGGTCATCATATTCTCCGTGTCCACGGAGTCCTGCGATCGATGGAATTCCTTGTTGTACTTGGTGCTCCTTGAACATCTTGCGAACAACCAGCTTCCTTATTGTCATCAGGTTGAAGATTGAAGTGAGCTTCATATCTTGATCCTTGGGCAGGTCTGTTACGTCCCATGGATTGCAGGTAGAGGTTCGCCAGGTGTCTTGGGGTGCGGCATTTTTTGGTGACATGCTTGTAGCATCCACATTTCTGGCAAAGTTTAGTTTTATCAAACTTATTTTTTGTTATGCCCTTCCCCTTGTCTGAATTTTGTGGCTTGTTCTTCTTGTTGTGGTTGCTCTTACCCTTAAAGTTCTTGTTTTGGCCTTTGAAAGAACCATTGAACTTGGTGTTTTTCTGAAAATTTGCATGTACTTCAGGCACAGGAGCGGCCCCAACTGGGCGTTGATTACTATTCTTTAGCAGAAGTTCATCGTGTTTCTCAGCCTGGAGGAGCACATGTATAAGTTCAGAGTAAACTATAAAATTGCGGGCACGATATTGCTGCTGTAGGATCCTGTCAGCCGGGAGCATAGTGGATAGAGTCTTTTCTATCTTATCTGCTTCTGTAGGCTTCTTCTCGCAAAACCGCAACTTTGAACAAATTTTATGAACCTCATGATTATAAGCTCCGATCGATTTGAAATCTTGGAGTCTTAAATGGGTCCACTCATGACTAGCTTCAGGAAGTATAACTGCCTTTTGCTGTTCATATCTAGTCTTAAGTGATTGCCACATATTGCTTGGAGATTCCTCCATCAAATATTCAGATTTTAGATCTGGATGGAGATGGTGCTTATTATGTATAAAGCAGCATATTGTTGCTGCTCGGTTAATTGTGCAATTCCCTCTTGGGGAGGGTCTGCAGGAGGTATGAGTGCAGCTGCAATTCCACGAGATGAAAGACTGATTTTAACATCCATAGCCCATGTAGGATAGTTGTGTCTGTCAAGCGCAAGCTCTTCCAATTCTTTGACGGTCATTTTGTCCAACAAGATTGAGAACCAAATATTTGATCAATTTACTTGTATGTAAATTAAAATCATCATGGCCATGTTGTAATAAATTTTGCAATTGTTATGAATTCAAGTAAAGACTTGTACTTTATTTAGTTTCACTAGTAGAAAAGGGGGCAATGGCCCAGGCCAGTTCAGCCCATTAGTCCCGGTTCAATCCAGAACCGGGACCAATGGAGCTATTTGCCCCGGTTCGTGAGCCCAGGGTGCCGGCCGGGCCACGTGGGCCGTTGGTCCCGGTTCGTTCGGACCTTTTGGTCCCGGTTGGTGGTACGAACCGGGACCAATGGGCCTGGCACCTGGCCCACCACTATTGGTCCCGGTTGGTGGCATGAACCGGGACCAAAGACTTCCCTTTAGTCCCGGTTCATGCCACCAACCGGGGCTAATGGTGCTGCCTATATATAGCCCCTCGCGCAAGAGCAGAGCACACTGCTCTTTGTTTTTTGTCCGAGGGGGAGAGGTCTTGGTGGTGCTCTAGCTCACCTCCTATGCACACAAGGTGTTCGATGGAATGCCCGAGCCACACTACTTAAGGTTTCTCCTCTCCAAGCTCGACCGCCAAGCTCCATTTTCCTCAATATTTATCTAGGTTTAGCGGTCCGTCACGCCCCGTCCCCGTCTTCATCGCCGTCGATCACCCGCGCCGATCTCATAGCCGGCACCACCGTGGTGAGCCTCTTGTTCTTATCTTCTTTCTAAAAGGAAAAATATTCTTACTTGTATGTTTAGATAGATACTTGTATTATTTTCTTACTTTTATTATTGCATCTTATATGGTGCGATGGTTTTGGTATCCGCCCCCGTCGGCCCTCGTCCTGTCTATGATTCGGATGTGGTATATATTATCTTTTCATAACTATTAGTTCATTTATTGTTTATGAAAATTATGCCGACCAACGTGACATAGATTTTATTTATCTAGGAGGTTGTTGAACCGGAAATTCCAACCGACCCTATTGTCGAGAGGTTAAATTTAGTTGAAGAATAAAACAATTTCTTGAAGGAAAAAATAAAAAAACTTGAGGAGGAGAAGATGATATTGGAGTTGCATGTTGCGGATGTCGTCGATGATCACAAGATCAAGATGGATGCAATGCGCTCGAAGATTAGAAAGACTAGAAAATATGCCATTCATACCGAGGCTTGGTATCATTATGCCGTTGGATCAGTTGTTACCTTGGTTGCGATTATGATCGCATTTTTTCGCATTGAAATGTTTTACATAGTTTCAATTTATGGTTTAATTAATTTAGATGCTCTGTAGAGCTTTATGTTGTTAGATGAGAACTATGTATGTACTTTGGTTTTTATGTGATGATGAACTTCTATTAATTTGGTCACTTAATTATCTATTCATGATGTTGTGTAATGATTTTTGACACACTTAATTATATATAATGCACGCAGATGAACCGACAATGGATGTACGGTGACAGACACACCTCCGAGTACACTAAGGGCGTGCATGATTTTCTCGAAGTGGCTGAGGCAAACAAGCAGAATGGTTTTATGTGTTGTCCATGCCCTATATGTGGGAATACGAAGTCTTACTCTGACCGGAAAATCCTTCACACCCACCTACTTTACAAGGGTTTCATGACACACTATAATGCTTGGACGAGGCACGGAGAAATAGGGGTTATGATGGAAGACGGCGAAGAAGAAGAGTACGATGACAACTATGTGCCCCCTGAATACGGTGATGCTACGGAACATCAAGAGGAAACAGACGATGTGCATGATGGTGCTGCAACGGGCGAAGCTGCTGAAGATCAAGAGGAACCAGACGATGTGCCCGATGATGATGATCTCCGCCAGGTCATTGTCGATGCAAGGACACAATGTGAAAGTCAAAAGGAGAAGCTGAAGTTCGATCGCATGTTAGAGGATCACAAAAATGGGTTGTACCCCAATTGGGAAGATGGAAACACAAAGCTCGGTACCGTACTGGAATTGCTGCAGTGGAAGGCAGAGAATGATGTGCCTGATAAAGGATTTGAGAAGCTACTGAAAATAATGAAGAAGAAGCTTCCAAAGGATAACGAATTGCCCGACAGTACATACACAGCAAAGAAGGTCGTATGCCCTCTAGGATTGGAGGTGGAGAAGATACATGCATGCCCTAATGACTGCATCCTCTACCGCGGTGCATACAAGGATCTGAACGCATGCCCGGTATGTGGTGCATTGCGGTATAAGATCAGACGAGATGACCCTTGTGATGTTGACGGCGAGCCTACCAGGAAGAGGGTTCCTGCGAAGGTGATGTGGTATGCTCCTATAATACCACGGTTGAAACGTCTGTTCAGAAACGGAGAGCATGCCAAGTTGATGCGATGGCACGGTGAGGACCGTAAGAAAGACGGGAAGTTGAGAGCACCCGCTGACGGGTCGCAGTGGAGAAAAATCAAGAGAAAGTACTGGGATGAGTTTGCAAAGGACCCAAGGAACGTATGGTTTGCTTTAAGCGCGGATGGCATTAATCCTTTCGGGGAGCAGAGCAGCAATCACAGCACCTGGCCCGTGACTCTATGTATGTATAACCTTCCTCCTTGGATGTGCATGAAGCGGAAGTTCATTATGATGCCAGTTCTCATCCAAGGCCCTAAGCAACCCGGCAACGACATTGATGTGTACCTAAGGCCATTAGTTGAAGAACTTTTACAGCTGTGGAATGGAAACGGTGTACGTACGTGGGATGAGCACAAAAAGGAGGAATTTCACCTAAAGGCGTTGTTGTTCGTGACTATCAACGATTGGCCCGCTCTCAGTAACCTTTCAGGACAGACAAACAAGGGATACCACGCATGCACGCACTGTTTACTTGACACCGATAGTATATACCTGGGAAGCTACCGGAAGAACGTGTACCTGGGCCATCGTCGATTTCTTCCGACCAACCATCAATGTCGAAAGAAAGGCAAGCATTTCAAAGGCGAGGCAGATCACCGGAAGAAGCCCACCATGCGTACCGGTGATCACGTACTTGCTATGGTCAATGATTTACACGTAATCTTTGGAAAGGGTCCCGGCGGACTAGCTGTTCCGAATGACGCTGACAATCACGCACCCATGTGGAAGAAGAAATCTATATTTTGGGACCTACCCTACTAGAAAGACCTAGAGGTCCGCTCTTCGATCGACGTGATGCACGTGACGAAGAACCTTTGCGTGAACCTGCTAGGCTTCTTGGCGTGTATGGGAAGACAAAAGATACACCTGAGGCACGGGAGGACCTGCAACGCTTGCACGAAAAAGAGGGCATGCCTCCGAAGCAGTATGAAGGTCCTGCCAGCTACGCTCTTACGAAAGAAGAGAAAGAAATCTTCTTTGAATGTCTGCTCAGTATGAAGGTCCCGACTGGCTTCTCGTCGAATATAAAGGGAATAATAAATATGTCGAGAAAAGTTCCAGAACCTAAAGTCTCATGACTGCCACGTGATTATGACGCAATCGCTTCCGGTTGCATTGAGGGGCTTCTACCGAAAACGTCCGATTAGCCATTGTGAAGCTATGTGCATTCCTCAATGCAGTATCTCGAAGGTGATCGATCCAGAAATCATACCAACGCTAAGGAGTGATGTGGCGCAATGTCTTGTCGGTTTCGAGCTGGTGTTCCCACCATCCTTCTTCAATATCATGACGCACGCCCTAGTTCATCTAGTCGACGAGATTGTCATTCGGGGCCCGTATTTCTACACAATATGTACCCTTTGAGAGGTTCATGGAGTCCTAAAGAAATATGTTCAGTATCGCGCTAGGCCAGAAAGAAGCATCTCCATGGGCCATCAAACAGAGGATGTCATCGGGTTTTGTGTTGACTTCATTCCTGGCCTTAAGAAGATAGGTCTCCCTAAATCGCGGTATGAGGGGAGACTGACTGGAAAAGGCACGCTTGGAAGGGACTCAATAATATGCAGGGACGGATATTCTTGGTCTCAAGCACACTACATAGTTCTCTGAGAACTCTACCTTGGTGACCCCGTATGTCGATGAACACAAGAACAGTCTGCGCTCCAAACACCCGGAGCAGTGCGACGACTAGATTACATGTGAACACATCAGGACTTTCAGCAGTTGGTTGGAAACACGTCTCAGAGGTGACAGCACTGTTTGTGATGAGCTGTACTTGTTGTCCAGGGGACCATCTTTGACTGTAATGATTTGGAAAGGATGAGATAAATGGGAATACATTTTACACGATTGACCAAGATCAAAAGAGCACCAACCAAAACAGCGGTGTCCGCTTTGATGCAGCAACCGACAGGGGAAAGGACACATATTATGGTTACATAGTAGACATATGGGAACTTGACTACGGAGTAGATTTTAAAGTCCCTTTGTTTAAGTGCAAGTGGGTCAACCTGTCAGGAGGCGGGGTACAGGTAGACCCACAGTACGGAATGACAACAGTGGATCTGAAAAATCTTGGATACACTGACGAACCGTTCGTCCTAGCCAATGATGTGGCACAGGTTATCTATGTGAAGGACATGTCTACCAGACCGAGGAAAAGAAAAGATAAGGAAGCGAATACATCATACGATGAGCCAAAGCGCCACATAGTTCTTTTCAGGAAAAGGGACATCCACAGGAGTGGAGGGCAAGACAGACATGTCTCAAGAGTATGAAAAGTTTCATGAAATTCCTCCTTCAAAGTCAAGGCTGACCCAAGCATCCTGATAAACGATGAAGATTATCCATGGTTCTGGCGCAATAAGCAAATGACACAAGCGAAGAAAAATGAAGACTTTCTCCATAACTATTATGATGATACCATGCCAAATTTGTAACAGACGAGTATGATACCATTGTCCGTTTTGTACATGCACATGCTATGCCAACTTTTTCAGAGTTCATTTGAAAACTATGAATTTCAAAGAATTTAAATTTTAACTATTCAAATTTGAAAACTAATGGCACAAATAGAAAGTCTAAAACTAATGGCACTAACAGAAAGTTTATAATTTTGCCGACCTAAAAGCAAAAAGAATTAAAAATAAAGCAAAAACCAAAAGAAAATAATTAATGCAGAAAACAAAACAAAAAACTGGAAAAAAATAAAAATAGCAACAATAAGTATTTTATTGTAAGTCAAACAAAATAAAATGAATAAAGCAAAAAAGAAAACAAAAAGTGTTTCCAAATTTGAAAACTAATGGCACTAACAGAAAGCTTATAATTTTTCCAAAACTAAAAGCAAAAAGAATTAAAAATAAAGTAAAAAACAAAAGAAAATAAATAATGCAGAAATCAAAACAAAAACTGGAAAAAAAATAAAAATAGCAACAATAAGTATTTTGTTGTAAGTAGAAACAAAATAAAATGAATAAAGCAACAAAGAAAACAAAAAAGTGTTTTCAACTTTGAAAACTAATGGCACTAACAGAAAGTTTATAATTTTTCTAAAACTAAAAGCAAAAAGAATTAAAAATAAAGCAAAAAACAAAAGAAAATAAATAATGCAGAAAACAAAACAAAAAAACTGGAAAAAAATAAATATAGCAACAATAAGTATTTTGTTGTAAATAGAAACAAAATAAACTAAATAAAGCAACAAATAAAACAAAAAACAAAAAAAGTGCCACCTACTAGGCCCCCATGGCCTGAATACGACTAGAAACCCTACCATGGGCCAGGATTCAGGCCCGCAGGAGGCCCAGTAGGCCCACAGGCACAGATTGCAGGTTTAGGCCCGAAAGCCTGCTTAAGAGAGGAGCTCGAGAGGGAAGGCGCACCGCACCTTATAAACAGGCGAGGTAGGACTAAATATTTGGTTCGGGGTAGCACAGGCCTTTGGTCCCGGTTGGTGGCACCAACCGGGTCTAAGGGGGTGCATTAGTCCCGGTTGGTGCTACGACCCGGGACTAATTGGTCCCGGTTGGTGGCACCAACCGGGACTAAAGGGGGGCATTAGTCCCGGTTTGTGCCACGAACCGGGACTAATGCCTTTTCTATATAAGCCAACACTTAGCATTTTTTTCAGATTTCATCGCATGATTGCCGCCGACGACGCCGCGGACCTCCTCGACGCCGCCAGCTGCCCCGCCGCCGTCGCCATCGCCCGTGCCCCGAGCCCATGCCGACGTCGTCCGCCGCCCTCGAGCCCACGCCGTCGCCGGCCGCGCCCTGCGCCACGCCCGACGCCGTCCGCCCGCCCAGCGCCGTCGCCGCCGCCGACGCCATCTGCCTCTGACGCCGGCGCCGCTCCCGCGCCTCGCCGCCCGCCGTGCCCGCCGCCCCCAGTGAGCACCTGCCCTGCCCCGCCCGCGCGCCTGCCCTGCCTGCCTGCGCCCCCGCCGGCGCCACCGCTGCCGCCACGCCCCTGTTTTTATAGTTTAATTTTTTTCATATATATATATATATATAATGTATGTGTATGTATGTGGCTATATGTTTTTGTTCATATGTTGCAATATGTTTTTTTATTTTTATTAATTTATTTTTTGTTCACATCTGATGTATATGTGTATGTGGCTATAATGTATATGTGTATGTGATGTATGTGATGTTTTTTTGGTTCATAGAAACTTTTTGTTCATATATAGAAAGTTACAATTTTAGAAAAGTTTTATATATGCAAAAGTTAAAATTTTAGAAAAGAAGGATAGGAAAGAAGAAAATATAAGAAGAGGAAAGAAAGAAGAAGAGGAAAGAAAGAAGAAGAGGAGAGGAAAAGAAGAGGATAAATAAGTAAGAAGAAGAAAAAAGAAGAAAAAGAGAGGAGAAGAAGAAAGGAATAGTGGAGAGAAGAGAAAAAAGAACGAGGGTGTTGTATATTCTATTTTCTCTTCTCCACTATTCCTTTCTTCTTCTCCTCTTTTTTTTCTTCTTTTTTTTCTTCGATCTTCTCCTCTAGCTATTGCTTTCTTCTTCTCCTCTTTTTTCTTCTTCTTCTTCTTCTTCTTAATTTTTATCGGGGACGAGGGTGTCGAGGATCGCCGAGGTGTCGAGGATCGGGAACTAGGGTAGAGGGTCGAGGGTCGTTAAGGGTCAAGGGTCGAGGGTTTTGTGGTCGAGGGTTTGAGGGTTCTATAGGGTCGAGGATCGAGGTCGAGGTTCCAGGTCGTCTAGGGTCGAGGTTCGAGGGTCGTCGAGGGTTCGAGGGTCAGAGAGGTTTCCTGGTGTCAAAGTATTGAAGAAATCCATGGCTTCATCATTAGCGGAGTAATCAGGGCATGATGGCATGAAGTCCTCAAAGTTATTTCGGAATGGAGTCTGGATAGGATAATTTGCCTTTTTTATGCAATTTCAGCAAAGGCCTTCCAAATAACGATATTCGGAAGGTTCTTGCTGAACTTTGTACCAAAAAGCTAATTATCCTATGGGACTCCGTCCAAAATAACTTTGGAGAGCTTCGTACCATCATGCACCTGTTACTTTCGCCTAATGATGAAGACATGGTTTTGTTGAATCCTTTGACACTAGCTAGGCAACCTCCCGACCGCTCGGCGATCCTCGACCCCTTGACCCTAGACCGCTCGGCGATCCTCGACCCCTTGAGCCTCGACCCCTCGGCGATCCTCGACCCCTAGATAAAAAAAAGAAGAGGAAGAAGAAAAAAAAAGAGGAGAAGAAAGAATAGAGGAGTTCTTCTCCTCTTTTTTTTCTTCTTCTTCCTCTTTTTTTTATCGAGAACAAGGGTCCTCGAGGGTCGCCGAGCGGTAGAGGAAACCCTAATTAAATAGCAAGTATTGTCGGTGTGAGATACATGTGGCCGTCGGTGTCGGACACTACATCCACGTCCCACAAGTGACTCGGGCGTCAATGCCCACGTCACTTGTGGGACATAGATGTAGTGTCGTCGTTGTTGTTGTCGATATACCCCCTCCCGATAGCTTCAACACGTGGGGGGGGGGGGTCGATATTACCCCCTCCTTGAAGCGTTCTCGAGGCCACCCCCTAACCCTTGAAGCGTTGTCGAGGCCACCCGAAACCCTAGAGAAGCAGCGTCGAGGCCACTAATTAATATGACTCCTTATTGTGATTAGCTAGCTAGTTCTACGTTTGCCACTAATATATCCATATCTGTCATGTTTGAATAATAATTGCCATGTTGTAAATATTTGTGGAAACTATGGACACCCCGCCCTGAGACGAAGCACAAGAAGCAGTCTTGAGGCACATAATCGCAGAAGGAAGTGATGCCATCAACTCGATGATGTTTCTCAACGACATCGATGGTCTGGAAGGAGAGGGTGAAGAAGCAGCTGGCAATGCTTATGATGGCTCCGATGACCCAATGCCGGTGGAAGAAGGAGAGGGTGAAGAAGTAGACCGTGAGGACTGCTCCGGTGATCACCCAACTGAGTCCGGCCAGGTATATATATTAGTTAAGCCTGTGCTGACTAGCTAATTGATGCATTCATTGTTTTGGTATGTACACATATTAATTAACTCTCATCTTTCTTCCTTTTTCTAGCCCTCCGGACCCCGCATTTGTTGCTCAGTGCGGGGTTCTGGTTAGGGACAAGATCCCGATCAGCATCCAGCAATGGTATAAGCCTAAGAACGAAGAGCCTGACGTGTCTTATGTCAATGATCTGCAGAACAATGATCTTTGGACTGAGCTGAAGTCAAATTTCACCCTACCGCCAGAGGATGATCCGGAGAAGCCAATTATAGAGCCATTAATCATGTCTTTTGCTCTTAAGAAGATGGCAGAGCTATTCAGGCATTGGAAGAAAGACCTGAATAAGTTTGTCGATAAAAAAGAGACACCAGAATTCAAGGGCAAATATGAGAAGATCAGAGATGACTGGCCTGCATTTGTGGCCCACAGGACATCGGAAAAGAGTAAAAAGATGTCGGTGACAAACAAGCAAAATGCTGCGAAGAAGAAGCTTCACCATCGCACGGGGTCAGGTGGCTACCTCATAGCCCGGCCTAAGTGGGCCAAGGCTGAGAATGATCTGCTTGATAAAGGGATCGAACCAGAGATAATGAACTGGCTGACCGTTGCGGACTTGGTTCTTGAGGCTGGCGGAACCTTGGACCCATATCGGGAAGTGCATTTGGACGGACGAGCAATTGGACATACCAGTCAAGAGGATAAACCAACATATCGAAGCAGCGCAACAAGGGAAGTTCGTTCGAGACAGGAGAAGGACGAGCTCACGGTGGCCCTCGGGAATCCTGAGCACCTCGGACGGACACGAGGCACGCCAGCTCCCTTTCGTGGAAGGCTGGATTTCGGACGCAGGGGTTACAAAACCCATGAGAGGAGGAAGAAAGCTGGAGCAGAGCCAAATGCAGGCGCTGCGAAAGGGTAATGGGGCTAGAGGAATGAGAAGAGGAACGAGAAGCAGCAGATCGCAGCAAGCGACCTGCGAAGCTTCCCGAAGCTACCCGCCATCTCAGCGAGAAGTAGCGTGGCTTCCACCGAGCTGCTTCAGCCGGAGCATGCCTTGACGGCTCCTCGCCAGCTATCCGTGGATGATATCACGAGTCTCAAAATTGCCACCTTATGGGCATAACGGAGCAATTTGAAGGTCAAGGAGGCTGTTGGCTCTGTTTATCCTACTAAACCCGACTCAACTTTTCACTGCCGGCCGATTCCAGAAGGATATGCTAAGGTGATGGTGGATGAAATAACGGAGGGATTTGAGGACCTCTGGCTTGACCACCCTACCGGTGAAGGGGAGTATCGGCTGGGTTCTACTCTGAAGACTCCATGCCTATGGCGGTAGGATTTCATCAACCTTCCGAACTGGACGCCTCCGCCTCCTCCTCATCCTCCGGCGAGTCAGGGCACTCTGCCTCCTCCACCGCCTCCTCCTCCGGCGAGTGACGACCAGGGCACTCGACCGGCTCCTTCTCCGGCGCGTGGCGGCACTCCGCCTCCTTCTCTGCCTGCACCGGCGCGCCCGAGCAGCCAGCCTCCTCTTTCTCCGCCTCGTCAGCAAGGGCGGAAGAGACCCGCCGCCGCTCTGGCTGCTCCGGCGCGTCGTAGTCCTTCTCCTCCGCCTCGTAAGCAAGGAAAGAAGACATCCGCTCCGTCTGCTCTGCCAGCGTCTAGCAGTATAGCCAAAGGCGGGAGGAGATACAGATTCGGTCTTTCTCTGAAGAATCCAGAGAAGTTACCATACGAGAGGACCGACGAGGAAAACGCGAAGATCGCGCAGACCGAAGTGCATGACTGGTTTGAAGGGTTGAAAGCAAAGAGACATCCACCTCCGGAGGAGAAGGTAGATCCGGTCGAAGCGAAGCGCACTCTGGCTGCCCTGACAAAACCACCCAAGTCTCCGCCGAAAGGCAACTATGAGCGCATTATTGGGGAGGCATTTGCCGGAGCGGAGAGGTCGAAAGTACTAAAAGTGATCAAAGAATGAAAGTACCACGAGCTGGGAAACAAATTTCCCAGCTCGGCGAACAAGCGAAGCAATCGTGCCCCCCGCTCAAGGTGCCTGCTAGCGACATCGTCGATCCGAGGATGGTGCCCCGTTATGGCAATCCTGAAGATTACCTGCCCGACGATGTACATTATGATTTCTTGGAGGTGCAGATACAAAGATACGAGTATGGGAAGCCTCTCGTCAAAGATGAAAGCTCTCTATCAACGATGATGCGAAGATTGCATGATTGGTACATGAAAACCTGCAGAGAGTCTGAGGGGAGGAGTACTTTGTATGTGAGAGTTAAAAAGGAGCATGACCTCGTTGGAATTGAATTGTTGCCTATTCAATTTGAGGAGTTCTATCAGTTTTTCAATCAATTGGCCCTCGATAAAGCAACGGTCACCTGCTACTGTCTGTAAGTAGTACTACTTATGTCATTAAGTCTCTCTATATAAGTCATCTCTTGAAGGAAATATGCCCTAGAGGCAATAATAAAGTTATTATTTATTTCCTTATATCATGATAAATGTTTATTATTCATGCTAGAATTGTATTAACCGGAAACATAATACATGTGTGAATACATAGACAAACAGATAGTCACTAGTATGCCTCTACTAGACTAGCTCATTAATCGAAGATGGTTATGTTTCCTAACCATAGACATGTGTTGTCATTTGATTAATGGGATCACATCATTAGGAGAATGATGTGATTGACATGACCCATTTCGTTAGCTTAGCACTTGATCGTTTAGTATGTTGCTTATGCTTTCTTCATGACTTATACAAAGTTCCTGCAACTATGAGATTATGCAACTCCGTTTACGGAGGAACACTTTGTGTGCTACCAAAGCGTCTGGCGTAACTGGGTGATTATAAAGGTACTCTACAGGTGTCTCCAAAAGTATATGTTGAGTTGGCATGAATCGAGATTAGGTTTTGTCATTCCGATTGTCGGAGAGGTATCTCTGGGCCTTCTCGGTAATACACATCACATAAGCCTTGCAAGCATTGCAACTAATGAGTTAGTTGTGAGATGATGTATTACGGAAGCGAGTAAAGAGACTTACCGTAGCGAGATTGAACTAGGTATTGGATACCGACGATCAAATCTCGGGTAAGTAACATACCGATGACAAAAGGAACAACGTATGTCGTTATGCGGTTTGACTGATAAAGATCTTCGTAGAATATGTAGGAACCAATATGGGCATCCAGGTTCCGCTATTGGTTATTGACCAAGAATAGTTCTAGGTCATGTCTACATAGTTCTCGAACCCGTAGGGTCCATGCGCTTAAGGTTTCGATGACAATTATATTATGAGTTTATGAGTTTTGATGTACCGAAGGAGTTCGGAGTCCCGGATGAGATCGGGGACATGACGAGGAGTCTCAAAATGGTCGAGACGTAAAGATCGATATATTGGACGACTATATTCGGAGTTCGGAAAGGTTCCGAATGATTCGGGTATTTTTCGGAGTACCGGAGAGTTACGGGAATTCGCCGGGGAGAAGTATTGGGCCTTATTGGGCCCTGCGGGAAAGAGAGATGGGCTGCCTAGGGCAGGCGCGCGCCCAAGGCCTAGTCCGAATTGGACTAGGGGAGGGCCGCACCCTTCTTCCCTTCCCTTCCTTCTCTCCTACTCCTACTAGGAAAGGAGGAGTCCTACTCGGTGGGAGTAGGACTCCCCCCTGTGCGCCTCCTCCTTGGCCGCCACCTCCTCCTTGCTCCTTTATATCTACGGGACAGGGGCACCCCATGACACACAAGTTGATCTACGGATCGTTCCTTAGCCGTGTGCGGTGCCCCTTCCACCATATTCCACTTGGTCATATCGTCGCGGAGCTTAGGCGAAGCCCTGCGCCGGTGAAGTCATATCGTCGCGGAGCTTAAGCGAAGCCCTGCGTCGGTGGAGCATCATCATCGCCACCACGCCGTCGTCTTGTGGAACTCATCCCCGACGCTTTGCTGGATCGGAGCCGGGATCGTCATCGAGCTGAGCGTGTGCGAACTCGGAGGTGCCGACGTTCGGTGCTTGGATTGGTCGGATCGTGAAGGCGTCGACTACATCAACAGCGTTGTTATAACGCTTCGCTTTCGGTCTCACGAGTGCGTGGACGACACTCTCTCCTCTCGTTGCTATGCCATCACCATGGTCTTGCGTGTGCGTAGGAAATTTTGAAATTACTCGTTCCCCAACGATGGTATCGAGCCTGGTTTTATGCGTTGATGTCATATGCACGAGTAGAACACAAGTGAGTTGTGGGCGATATAAGTCATCTGCTTACCAGCATGTCATACTTTGGTTCAGCGGTATTGTGAGATGAAGCGGCCGGACCGACATTACGCAGACGCTTACGCGAGACTGGTTTCACCGCTCGAGCACTAGTTGCTTAAAGGTGACCGCGGGTGTCTGTCTCTCTCACTTTAGTTGAACGAGTGTGGCTACGCCCGGTCCTTGCGAAGGTTAAAACAACACCAACTTGACAAACTATCGTTGTGGTTTTGATGTGTAGGTAAGAACGGTTCTTGCTCAGCCCGTAGCAGCCACGTAAAACTTGCAACAACAAAGTAGAGGACGTCTAACTTGTTTTTGTAGGGCATGTTGTGATGTGATGTGGTCAAGACATGATGCTATATTTTATTGTATGAGATGATCATGTTTTGTAACGAGTTATCGGCAATGGCAGGAGCCATATGGTTGTCGCTTTATTAAATGAAATGCAAAAGCCATGTAATTGCTTTACTTTATCACTAAGCGATAGCGATAGTCGTAGAAGCAATAGTTGGCGAGGCGACAACGATGCTACGATGGAGATCAAGGTGTCGCGCGGTGACGATGGTGATCATGACGGTGCTTGGAGATGGAGATCACAAGCACAAGATGATGATGACCATATCATATCACTTATATTGATTGCATGTGATGTTTATCCTTTATGCATCTTATCTTGCTTTGATTGGCGGTAGCATTATAAGATGATCTCTCACTAAAATTATCAAGAAGTGTTCTCCTGAGTATGCACCGTTGCTAAAAGTTCAGTAGTACCCAAACACCACGTGATGATCGGGTGTGATAAGTTCTCGTCCATCTACAACGGTGCAAGCCAGTTTTGCACACGCAGAATACTCAGGTTAAACTTGACGAGCCTAGCATATGCAGATATGGCCTCGGAACACGGAGACCGAAAGGTCGGCGTGAATCATATAGTAGATATGATCAACATAGTGATGTTCACCATTGAAACTACTCCATCTCACGTGATGATCGGACATGGTTTAGTTGATTTGGATCACGTGATCACTTAGATGACTAGAGAGATGTCTGTCTAAGTGGGAGTTCTTAAGTAATATGATTAATTGAACTTTAATTTATCATGAACTTAGTCCTGGTAGTATTTTGCAGATTATGTTGTAGATCAATAGCTCGCATTGTTGCTTCCCTATGTTTTCATATGTGTTCCTAGAGAAAATTGTATTGAAAAATGTTAGTAGCAATGATGCGGATTGGATCCGTGATCTGAGGTTTATCCTCATTGCTGCGCAGAAGAATTATGTCCTTAATGCACCGCTAGGTGACAGACCTATTGCATGAGCGAATCGGGCGTTATGAGCGTTTGGCTTGCTCAATATGATGACTACTTGATAGTTTAGTGCACCATGCTTAACGGCTTAGAATCGGGACTTCAAAGGCGTTTTGAGCGTCATGGACCATATGAGATGTTCCAGGAATTGAAGTTAATATTTCAAGCAAATACCGAGTTGAGAGATATGAAGTCTCCAACAAGTTCTATAGCTAAAAGATGGAGGAGAATCGCTCAACTAGTGAGCATGTGCTCAGATTGTGCGAGTACTTCAATCGCTTGAATCAAGTGGGAGTTAATCTTCCGAGATAAGATAGTGATTGACAGAATTCTCTAGTCACCATCACTAAGTTAGTAGAACTTCGTGATGAACTATAGTATGCAAGGGATGACGAAAAAGATTCTCGAGCTCTTCCCGATGCTAAAATCGCGAAGGTAGAAATCAAGAAAAACATCAAGTGTTGATGGTTGACAAGACCACTAGTCTCAAGGAAAATGGCAAAGGGAAGAAGGGAACTTCAAAAGGAGCGGCAAGCAAGTTGCTGCTCGAGTGAAGAAGCCCAAGTTTAGACCTAAGCACGAGACCGAGTACTTTTGCTGCAATGGAACTGGTCACCGGAAGCGAACTACCCTGAATATTTGGTGGATAAGAAGGATGGCAAAGTGAACAAGGTTATATTTGATATACAGGTTATTGATGTGTGCCTTACTAGTGTTTATAGTAGCCCCTGAGTATTTGATACTCGTTCGGTTGCTAAGATTAGTAACTCGAAACAGGAGTTACAGAATAAACAGAGACTAGTTGAAGGGGAAGTGACGATGAGTGTTGGAAGAAGTTCCAAGATTGATATGATCATCATCGCACACTCCCTATACTTTCGGGATTAGTGTGGAACCTAAATAAGTGTTATTTGGTGTTGAGCATAAATATGATTTGATCATGTTTATTGCAATACGGTTATTCATTTAAGTAAGAGAATAAATTGTTGTTCTGTTTACATGAATAAAACCTTACATGGTTACACACCCAATGAAAATGGTTCATTGGATCTCGATCATAGTGATACACATATTCATAATATTGAAACCAAAAGATGCAAAGTTAATAATGATAGTGCAACTTATTTGTGGCACTGCCGTTTAGGTCATATTGGTGTAAAGCGCATGAAGAAAACTCCATGCTGATGGACTTTGGAATCACTTGATTATGAATCACTTGATGCTTGCGAACCATGCCTTATGGGCAAGATGACTAAAGACTCTGTTCTCCGGAACAATGGAGCGAGCAAATGACTTATTGGAAATAATACATACTGATGTATGCGGTCCGATGAGTGTTAAAGCTCACGGCAAGTATCGTTATTTTCTGACCTTCACAGATGATTTGAGCAGATATGGGTATATCTACTTGATGAAACACAAGTCTGAAACATTTGAAAAGTTCAAAGAATTTCAGAGTGAAGTGAAGAATCATCGTAACAAGAAAATAAAAGTTTCTACGATATGATCGCAGAGGAAAAATATTTGAGTTACGAGTTTGGCCTTCAGTTAAAACAATGTGAAATAGTTTCACTACTCACGCCACCTGGAACACCACAACTTAATGGTGTGTCCGAACGTCGTAACCGCACTTTATTGGATATGGTGCGATCTATGATGTATCTTACCGATTTACCACTATCGTTTTGGGGTTATGCATTAGAGACAGCTGCATTCACGTTTAATAGGGCACCATCTAAATCCGTTGAGATGACACCGTATGAACTATGGTTTAGCAGTAAACCTAAGCTGTCGTTTCTTAAAGTTTGGAGTTGTGATGCTTATGTGAAAAAGTTTTCACCTGATAAGCTCAAACCCAAATCGGAGAAGTGCGTCTTCATAGAATACCCAAAAGAAACTGTTGGGTACACCTTCTATCACAGATCTAAAGGCAAAACATTCGTTGCTAAGATGGATCCTTTCTAGAGAAGGAGTTTCTCTCGAAAGAAGTGAGTGGGAGGAAAGTAGAACTTGATGAGGTAATTGTACCTTCTCCCTTATTGGAAAGTAGTTCATCACAGAAATCAGTTCCGATGATTCCTACACCAATTAGTAAGGAAGTTAATGATGATGATCATGAAACTTCAGATCAAGTTGCTACCAAACCTCGTAGATCTTCCGAGTAAAGATCCGCACAGAGTGGTGCGGTAATCATATCTCGGAAGTCATGTTACTAGAACATGATGAAACCTACGAACTATGAGGAAGCGATGATGAGCCCAGATTCGCGAAATGGCTTGAGACCATGAAATCTGAGATAGGATCCATGTATGAGAACAAAGTATGGACTTTGATTGACTTGCTCGATGATCAGCAAGCCATGTTAAATAAATGGATCTTAAAGAGGAAGACGGACACCGATAGTAGTGTTACTATCTACAAAGCCCGACTTGTCACAAAAGGTTTTCGACAAGTTCAAGGTGTTGACTACAATGAGATTTTCTCAAGCTGTAGCGATGCTTAAGTCTGTCCGAATCATGTTAGCAATTGCCACATTTTATGAAATCTGGCAAATGGATGTAAAAACTACATTCTTTAATGGATTTATTAAAGAAGAGTTGTATATGATGCAACAAGAAGGTTTTGTCAATCCTAAAGGAGCTAACAAAATGCAAGCTCCAGCGATCCATCTATGGACTGGTGCAAGCATCTCGGAGTTGGAATAAGCGCTTTGATAGTGTGATCAAAGCATATGGTTTTATCAGACTTTTGGAGAAGCCTGTATTTACAAGAAAGTGAGTGGGAGCACTACAGCATTTCGATAAGTATATGTGAATGACATATTGTTGATCGGAAATAATGTAGAATTATTCTGCAAAGCATAAAGGAGTATTTGAAAGGAGTTTTTCAAAGAAGGACCTCGGTGAAGCTGCTTACATATTAAGCATCAAGATCTATAGAGATAGATCAAGACGCTTGATAAGTTTTTCAATGAATACATACCTTGACAAGATTTTGAAGTAGTTCAAAATGGAACAGTCAAAGAAAGAGTTCTTGCCTGTATTACAAGGTGTGAGATTGAGTAAGACTCAAAACCCGACCACGGCAGAAGTAGAAAGAGAATGAAAGTCATTCCCTATGCATCAGCCATAGGTTCTATAAAGTATGTCATGCTGTGTACCAGATCTATTGCATACCCTACCACTAAGCTTGGCAAGGGAGTGCAATAGTGATCTAGGAGTAGATCAATGGACAACGGTCAAAATTATCCTTAGTAGAATAAGGATATGTTTCTCGATTATGGAAGTGAAAAAAAAAGGTTCGCCGTAAAGGGTTACGTCGATGCAAGTTTTTGACACTAATCTAGATGACTCTAAGTCTCGGTCTAGATACATATTGAAAGTGGGAGCAATTAGCTAGAGTAGCTCCGTGTAGAGCATTGTAGACATAGAAATTTGCTAGATACTTACGGATCTGAATGTGACAGACCCGTTGACTAAAATTATCTCACAAGCAAAACATGATCACACCTTAGTACTCTTTGGGTGTTAATCACATAGCGATGTGAACTAGATTACTGACTCTAGTAAACCCTTTGGGTGTTGGTCACATGTCGATGTGAACTATGGGTGTTAACCACATATAGATGTAAACTATTGATGTTAAATCACATGGGATGTGAACTAGATTATTGACTCTAGTGCAAGTGGGAGACTGAAGGAAATATGCCCTAGAGGCAATAATAAAGTTATTATTTATTTCCTTATATCATGATAAATGTTTATTATTCATGCTAGAATTGTATTAACCGGAAACATAATACATGTGTGAATACATAGACAAACAGATAGTCACTAGTATGCCTCTACTAGACTAGCTCATTAATCGAAGATGGTTATGTTTCCTAACCATAGACATGTGTTGTCATTTGATTAATGGGATCACATCATTAGGAGAATGATGTGATTGACATGACCCATTTCGTTAGCTTAGCACTTGATCGTTTAGTATGTTGCTTATGCTTTCTTCATGACTTATACAAAGTTCCTGCAACTATGAGATTATGCAACTCCGTTTACGGAGGAACACTTTGTGTGCTACCAAAGCGTCACAACGAATCGGGTGATTATAAAGGTACTCTACAGGTGTCTCCAAAAGTATATGTTGAGTTGGCATGAATCGAGATTAGGTTTTGTCATTCCGATTGTCGGAGAGGTATCTCTGGGCCTTCTCGGTAATACACATCACATAAGCCTTGCAAGCATTGCAACTAATGAGTTAGTTGTGAGATGATGTATTACGGAACGAGTAAAGAGACTTACCGGTAACGAGATTGAACTAGGTATTGGATACCAACGATCGAATCTCGGGTAAGTAACATACCGATGACAAAAGGAACAACGTATGTCGTTATGCGGTTTGACCGATAAATATCTTCGTAGAATATGTAGGAACCAATATGGGCATCCAGGTTCCGCTATTGGTTATTGACCAAGAATAGTTCTAGGTCATGTCTACATAGTTCTCGAACCCGTAGGGTCCGCACGCTTAAGGTTTCGATGACAATTATATTTTGAGTTTATGAGTTTTGATGTACCGAAGGAGTTCGGAGTCCCGGATGAGATCGGGGACATGACGAGGAGTCTCGAAATGGTCGAGACGTAAAGATCGATATATTGGACGACTATATTCGGAGTTCGTAAAGGTTCGAATGATTCGGTATTTTTGAGTACCGGAGAGTTACGGGAATTCGCCGGGAGAAGTATTGGGCCTTATTGGGCCCTGCGGGAAAGAGAGAGGGCTGCCTAGGGCAGACCCGCGCCCCAAGGCCTAGTCCGAATTGGACTAGGGGAGGCCGCACCCTTCTTCCCTTCCCTTCCTTCTCTCCTACTCCTACTAGGAAAGGAGGAGTCCTACTCCGGTGGGAGTAGGACTCCCCCTTGCGCCTCCTCCCTTGGCCGCCACCTCCTCCTTGCTCCTTTATATACGGGGCAGGGGCACCCCATGACACACAAGTTGATCTACGGATCGTTCCTTAGCCGTGTGCGGTGCCCCCTTCCACCATATTCCACTTCGGTCATATCGTCGCGGAGCTTAGGCGAAGCCCTGCGCCGGTGAAGTCATATCGTCGCGGAGCTTAGGCGAAGCCCTGCGTCGGTGGAGCATCATCATCGTCACCACGCCGTCAGGTCGTGGAACTCATCCCCGACGCTTTGCTGGATCGGAGCCCGGGGATCGTCATCGAGCTGAACGTGTGCAGAACTCGGAGGTGCCGTACGTTCGGTGCTTGGATCGGTCGGATCGTGAAGACGTACGACTACATCAACCGCGTTGTTATAACGCTTCCGCTTTCGGTCTCACGAGGGTACGTGGACAGACACTCTCCCCTCTCGTTGCTATGCCATCACCATGGTCTTGCGTGTGCGTAGGAAATTTTTGAAATTACTACGTTCCCCAACATCTCTTTCATTGCATGTATTTATAATTATCCTCACTATATTATGCAGATTGAAGATCGCCGAGTTGAAGAAAAGACAAGTGGGTTCCATTGGGTTCATTAACACATATCTCATAGATGCAACTGAGGTTGAATTTCATGCCGAAATTACCGAGGCCAACTTGCTACAATCGTTCGTAATAAATGAACACAAGGATATAATACTCTTTCCTTACAACTTCAAGTGAGTGTTACTGTCTTGTGGCATATTCCGTTTCCCTTATTAGTCCAGGTTATAGTAATGTTATTGATGAGTTATGCATGCGTTCGCAGGTTCCACTATATTCTCCTAGAGATTAAGCTTGAGCAGGGAGTAGCAACTCTCTTGGACTCGAGACGAAAAGATCCCAAGGAGTATGCGGACATGACTGAAATGCTCGAGAAGTAAGTTAAATCGATCATTATCCACCATATCAGCAACTTTGTTCATTTCTGATATCAAGTAATTGTTTTCTTTGTATGGCAGGGTTTGGAGAAAATTCACCAAAAAAGCTCCGGGACTGCCGAAGAAGCTGCAATTTAGACACCCGAAAGTAAGTACTATAGTAGCATATTCCACGCATCTCCTAGTGATTCAAGCGCTAGTTTCATCAATACCATTTAACATGCTTGCTAATTATCAGTTTGATTGACCTCTATTTCTTGTAAAGTGGTTGTGGCAGGAACAAGGAATGATTTCTGTGGATACTACGTTTGCGAGTCCATCCGCCACACGACACTGTGAGCGGGCTACTCTGACAAACAATATGAAGTGCGTAAATAATAATATTCACAATTTTATTTTATTACCATCATTTTTGTTGAGTTTCATTCATTCATATACATACATATATACATACATATATATATATATATATATATATATATATATATATATATATATATATATATATATATATATATATATATATATATATATATATATGTATGTATGTATGTATGTATGTATGTATGTATTGACCCCTTCTTAAAATTAGATGTTTGGATGCGGGATGAACTACTAGCACCAGATCGCTGCGAGCAATTCAAGAGGAATTGGCGGCATTCTTTCTTGACCACGTGATCGCTGAAGACGGAGAATACTATGTGGACCACGCATCCGTATGTTACGAGATTATTTTTGTAAAAGATAATTATTGTATATATGTAGCCGGTAGTGTCGGATAGATATACGAGAACTTGTTGTTCGACCAATCTCTCGGAGGAGAGATGGTCGATATCACTTCCCTCTGTATGAATATATGTTCATGACGATCTTCTGTTTCCTTCGTTTGCTTACTAGCTAGCTAGCGTGTTTAGCTAGTCCTCTCTATACGTATGTATAGTACATAGCGTCGACCAAGCACGGACAAAAGAGAGGACACTTCTCTCTATTAAACACCTAAATTAACCCCCAAAACCCCAACCCCCCCTTTCAAAAAAAACAAAACCCCAGCCACGAAATCTTGTGACGTGGATGATTATTGGTCGGTTGGTGTTACCAACCGACCAAAGGCCCTCCCGGCTCGGGCTCAACAGAGGCCACGTGGAGGCCCATCAGTCCGGTTGGATTGAACCGGGACTAAAGGGCCAGGTATTAGTACCAACCCTTTAGTCCCGGTTCATGAACCGGGGCTAAAGGCCCTCACCAACCGGGTCAATAGGCCCCTTTTCTACTAGTGTTTATAATTTTATTTATTTATTTGCATATTAATTCTATTCGAATTAAGTCTACTTCATGCTACATAGACATTTTTTGGACTTAATTGATGGCGAATTAATATTTGAGTTGCAAAAATAAATGATTTTCAATTGCAAAATAATATTATTATACCATTTGTACATGTTATAGGGATTGCAAATTGCAAACACATTGAACATATAATGATTTATAGACATAATATGGTATAAACATCAATACATAATTTAATTGAGTACAATATATAATCACACCGAGATACAAGGTCTAAAATATGACAAGTACTTAATTACAACACTAATAGTTGAACCTATGTGCGAATTCCCAAATTTACGGGGCTAAAACATGACAAGCACTAAATTAGTACTAGTAGTTGGACTAATGCACGAAAATCCGATAATATGAGGATTTTTCTGCTATCTAGCCTATCACCCGCTGGATTTTTTTTTCTTGCCGGTCGTTGCAACATGGGCCACAGCCCACGAGGCCTTTCGGCCCAGGCCCATGGCGGCGCCGCCGAAGGAGCGGATAACTGGAACTGGGAGGTGGGACGGTTGGGGTCAATTCCCCCCATACCAACCGCCACCCTCACGGGATCCCGCCGGCCGCCGCCGATGGCGCCCAGCGCCGGCGATCTTCAGGAGGAGGACGGCCCCCCGCAGCATAGCCGGGGAGGTGGAGGCCTGCAGGGGCCCAGGAGCCGGAGCGGAGGCCGGGGTGGTGCTGCTCCAGCGCCACCGCGAAACGGCGAAGGATCCGGCGAGCCGCCGGTGGAGGCATTCGCGGGCTTGCCGGGGGTGGAGGCGGTGGAGATGCTTGGGCCGTGGAAGACGACGCCGCGTCCTCGATCTTCACGCCGATGGCAGTGTTGAGGTCGGGGATGGTGGCGCCGGGTTCGTCGGTCTCCGCCGGCGTGGTTGGCTCCTGCTTCACAACGGAGTTGAGCCACTGCTCCTCCTCTTCGTTCGGCGTCACCTCCCACTCCATCATGGCGGGCACAGGGCCATAGCCTGGAGGGGCGAAGTGCTCCTCGTCTTCGTCGGCGGGCGTCGGCGTTGGGAGGTCCGGGTAGGCGAGCGGCTCGTCGATGACCTCCGGTTCCGGTGGTGGAGTGGCCGGCGGTGGAGGGCACGGCCCGTACCCGTGCACGGGGCAGAAATCGCGGGCAGGGCAAGGTCCGTATCCGTGCACCGGACAGAAGGCCACGCCTGCATCCATGCCGTTGCCGAAGAAGATCCCTAGCGGTGGCGGGGCCTGAGCGGCTTCGAAGAACTCCTCCTCGCCCAGGAATGGGGCTGCAGCCTCGGCGGGAGCCTAGTCCATTGGCGGAGCGACGAAGGCCGGCATCGGAGGTGCCTGGTTCGCATGGTGGACGGCCGCTGGCGGGTTGCTTGGTCCTGCCTGATCTGCCGCGGCAGGGCCAGGGTAATCCTGACCACCACCACGACCACGGCGGCCGTTGCCTGGGGCCCAAGGGTGATAAACTCCAGCCCTTTGTCGTCTCGTTGATCGATGGATTTCTCGTCGGATGAAACGAACAAGTGCAGAGGCGATGTTGTGCAGGTTGATCCCTGCCATCTTACCTTCTCTCTCGTCCTGTTCGTGCTCTGTTGGTAGAGGCTAGCGTGGCTCATAACGTGTAAGAATTCATGAGAAACTTGTGTTTATTGATTCTGGGCAAAGCCCTATTTATACAAGGATTTGGGGCACCTCCGGAGAGGCGTCCGTTTACAATAGCCGCCTGTGGCGCGAGAAGACGCCCGTACGGATGCGCCATCCGTACGGCGCTTTGGACACAGGTGACAACTCTTAACACTAATGACGTCGCTTTATTCTTAACAATAAGAAACAAGTACTATAACAATCAACACATTACACATGAGCGAGCAGGAAAATCAGCAGATAGCAAAAAACAAAACCTCCTGGTCGTCTAAACAGGTCGTGTAAACATCTGACCCGATTTGTCCGATCCCAGGCACAACAAAACACGCCAATCCCCATCAACCACTACACAGATCTCACCTAACAGCCTAGAACAAATCTGGGAGGCGCCCATGGAAAAGGGAGAGGTGGCCATGGGAGATAAGGAAATCAACAGGTCAACAACAATCGTACAGAAACTCCTCACCATCATCTCTCTTCAACTCTTTCATTAACAAAATCTGAAGGCATTTTCTTCATCTTCAAAATAGAGAGATCAAGATAAGCTATAATTCTAGGAAAGATACATGGGGATTAACATAAAAAAATACAGGAAAAAATTCAGAAAACATTCAGAAGCTTACAGTGCAAGTGGTAGTCATTTTCCAGTGTAAATCCTATAAAATTCCAGTGTAATTCCTAGAAAAATACAGTGCAAATCCTCATGTAACTAAATTGTAGTGTAAATTCCCCATAATTTCCAGTGTAAATCCCCCATAAATACCAGTGTAAACATGGGACAAATGATGTAATTACACTGTACATACCTAGTAATTTACACTGTAAATCATAAAAAAATACAGTGTAAATCCCAAAAACTTGTGAAATCGGGTGTAAATTCCAGTGTAAACATGAGACAAATGATGTAATTACATTGTAAGTACGCAGTAAATTCCAGTTTAACTACACTGTACATACCTAGTAATTTACATACAAAAAATTGTAACATCTGGAATTCCAGTGTAAACATGGGACAAATCTGGTGTAAATTCCAGTGTAAACATGGGACAAATGATGCAATTACCTACTAACCTGGTTTGTAATACAAAAAGGACTACCTATCCTTGGTTGCTTGCCACTAGCAGTAGCCAAACTTTACACACAATTTCCTAGCTTTACATTGTAAGTACACGGTAAATTCCAGTTTAATTACAATGTACATACCTAGAATCTATAAATTAAATTCCAGTGTAAGTTACACTGGAATGATGTAGGTTACACTCTAAGTACCCTGTAAAAATTCAAGTGTAATTTACACTGTAGGTACTACTTACAGTGTAAATTAAACTGTAGGTATCTACAAATTAAATTACAGTGTAACTTACACTGTAAATGCCAGAGGAAAATTACACTGCAACTGCCTAGAAATTTCCACTATAAATCCCTAGAAATTCCAGTGCAAAAATCTAGGGGTTTTACACTGTAAGAAACCAGTAAAATCCACAATGAAAATAAACTAGAAGAAAACTCAGGTAATTACACTTTAAGTACCTAGTAATTTGCAGTGTAAAAGCCTTAGAAAACATTCAAGCATAGAAAGAACATAGAAAGCAGAGAGCATAAGCACAAACACAATCTACATAATACATTCAAGCATGCAGACGTTACAAAATACTTGCATCTATTACTAAAACGCTTTGCTGCTCATGATTATGTTAACACTGACATTCTACTTTCCAATTGTGACAGGAGAGGAGCATGATGAGGGTGGTCTCTGAAGAGGATCTACTGAGATTATCACAGGAAGAACTCATACTAAATTTGAGACACAATTGCTAAAACATTGGGACGATGTTGAAAAATACATAAAGAGTAAAAGGCTAACAAAATTATGATGCAGGAAACATTTTCTTTCACTGCGCTCCTTCATTCCGACATTATATACAAGGTAAAGCAACAAAAATCAAAAAATACCACGGACATTCAGGAGATGTCTAAAATTAAACTTCTGATGAATCTTGCAGGTACATTCAGGAGATGGATCTATGAACATTCAAGTGAGCAAACCAGGTGACAGTTTCATCACAACAAGATGACAATGTAAGCAAAACAAGAGCTAAATAACTATTACAAGAAAATGCCGAAGAAAAACACACTAACAATCATTGGAAACTTACTTTTGCAGACATTGGAGGCAAACTTGCATCATGAAGTGGCAGCAAGCGAAGATGGGGGAGGAGAATCTAATCCCTGGGACACAAACCTGTTCTATAACATGAATCTGCAACAGCTACACACCACAAACTTCAGAAATACAAATGATGAACATAAGAGAAACTCATAACATTTCAGAAGAAAATAACTAAAAGAAATCCCTAAAAGTTGCAGGTGCCTAAAGATGTTGATCCCAGTAGAGCAGCGGCTAATACGAACTCAAGCATAGGTCAAAGGAATGGAGAAGGAGAAAGAAAAGAACAAGAAGACTCACTTGAACAAGGAGACGATGATATCCTCAATGAAGAAGACATTGAAAGATTCCTGCAAAATGAACAAGACGTTGCATCAGAAGGCAATCTGCTGAACACTAGCAGTAATTTCAAGCCACATTTGGGCTTGTAGTTCAAAACAAAGGAAGATGCCAGGACTACTTCAATTTCTACTCGAAAGTGGCAGGATTTTCAGTGGCTACAGTGGCAATCTCAAGAACAACAAGCAAAAAAGAGGAACAATGAGGTGACAAGGATCACTATGAAGTGCAACAAGTGGGGCAAGACAAAGGAAATAGACAAGGAATGCATAGTGCCCATGAGAAAAACTACAGTCATTGCTAAAACAGATTGTAAAGGTGTGATGGTCATATCTGAGAAAGGAGGAATATGGGAAATTACAAGACAACAACTAGAACACAACCATGAGTTAACACCAAACAATAGATTCTTCGGGTCACATAAGTACATGTCGGATGAAGAGAAGTGCTTGATAAGGGTTTTGAAGCATACAAACCTGGAGACAAGAAGGATTGTTGCTGTCCTAGCTCACTTGAGAGGAGGAATGGCTCATCCTCCCTACACAAAGAAACATATGTCTAACTATGCAGCAACAGTAAACAAAGACATCACAAACTCTGACATGATGGAAGTAGTGAAAATGTTCAACAAGAAGCAAACATAAAATCCTGGCTTTTGCTACTCGTTTGAGCTCGATGGAGAAAATAAAGTGAGAAGCTTGTTCTGGACAGAAATAAGTAACTACCAGAGATATAGGATAAGAACCATCTTCTGCAAAATCATTAGGCACAAAAGCTTCACCCACAGAATCTGCACTGTCTAAAGATGATACTGATGGAACATCCTGATGAGACACTTTCTGTAGCCTACCCATTTAAACCTACAAACAGAACATTAAAAAGAAGACAAAAGTAAAAAACAAGTTAAACAACGGAGAAAGCCATCCAATACAAAGGTAAAAAGCACTATATAATAACTAACAATTACAAAACCTGAACCATACAAAATACAATATAAAAATGGCCAAGATTAAAGTGAGCTAAATCAAAACCGCCCTACAGTACCGAACCAAGCAAAGAACATTGAATACTAGCTAAATAATAAATAGGAACCAATGGTATTACTGAGCAAACTGGACTTAATTACATTGGAAAATAGACAAAATTAATGTGCAAACAGTGTGCAAGACGAGCTAAAATACACCGACAAAACCACTCAAAATCCAATAACCCACACTGGAATTATTGGGTAAACTACACTGTAACGTTGGGGTAAATTACACTAAAACTACATTCAAATTACACTACAAATCCACTGGAATTAATGGGTGAATTGCAATTAAAAGTCTGTAATGCTGAAATGAACTAGACTGCAATCACAATCAAATAACAATGAAAAATTCACTCAATACCACACTGAAAACGTTAATTAAATTGTAAATCCGGTAGAAAATACACCATAAATCTGGGGCAAATTACACTGCAATACTGAGATGAAATTACTCTGTAAGTCTACACTGGAATTACAACCAAATAACACTGTAATATCCACTCAATATATACTGTAAATCTGGGACAAATTACACTGTAAATCTGGGACAAATTACACTGAAAGACTGGCACAAATTACACTCCAAAAATCAGGTTAATGACACTGCAAAATCTGAAAGAAATTACACTGAAGGACGGGGACAAGTTACACTGCAAGTCTGGGACAAAATCACATTGTAAGTCTGAGATGAATTACAGTGTAAAATAACACTGCAAATCTAATCACAACAACTGAGTAAATGACAATCAAAGGCCAAGACAAAATTACACTGAAATTAAACTCAAAATTCATCCCTGCAAGAAGTAAACAAAACATGGTAAAAGGGGAACTAAACACCTACATCCCGCAAGAACAAATCAGGAGGCGAAATTTGCTTAGTACATGAACAGGAATACACACAGGAGCATTAGAACATGAGCAGGAAAGAGCTAGGCATCTATACAAACCTCATCTACAGGAACATGAGCAGAACATCTATAGAAATCCCGCACACTACATCTACAGGAAATCCAGCACCTATAGCTACATCTACAGAAATCCGCCACAGAATCCCGATGCTACATCTACACCTACAGAATCCCGCATGCTACATCTACGTAGAAAAGGAAAACAACCGCTATATCTACAAACTACAACAGGTGCGTGCGCACGTGTATCACAAGGCCTAGCAAATCACACATACCAGCGGCTGCATCAGATGGCGAGAGGGCGACATGAACTGACCTAGATATGGAACCAACACAAGCAGAACAACAAACGCGCGCGCGAGAGAGAGGAACAACCAACCGCGACACCGGGGGGCGAAGAGAAAGGGAAGAGAGATCAAGCTCGAGCGGTGGGAGATCTCGAAATCACCATGGACGGGGAGAATCTCCTCCTCTGCTCCCTCGCTCGAGCTTTTCCTCAGCCTTATCGAAACAGAGAAAACGAAATGAGAAGAGTCGGCCCGGGCGGCGGTAACGGGCCGAGAGAAAACCGCACCAGACAAAAGACAGGACCCGGGAACAAGCTCGAGCAAACGCAGAAACCAGCGCGAATCTCCATGCAAAAACGGATGGACAACAATTTGAACGTCAACGAATTGCAAAACACTCAGCTGTAAAATAGCAAAACCGTATAACAATCACCGGTTTTCTTACGAGCAGCGTCATAAATTTTTTGCACAATCTTTGATTGCCTCGAGATCGGAACCTACGTGTGCTTCGTCGCCCGCGTTCTCGTGTTGCTCGGTCACCAAACAAACGTTCTCCTCCGGAAATAGAAGCAAGCGATCAGACGAAGGAGCGCAGTAGCAGTCACATCGTCGGCTTAGTCGCCGTCGGGGGAGGTGAGTCCACAGTCTGTAAGGATGATGTTGTCATTCATCAGCTGCCTCGAGTCGCAGATGAGGTGCTGGTCCGCCGGCAGAGTGCCTCTCCTGTTGTAGATCCTCCACTTGACACCCGGGCGGCCGTGGTGCCGCCGCCCTCGATTTCCAGCGTCAAGGTATTTTCAGCGAGGGTCTTCACGAAGATCTTCATCTGATCGTTGTTGAAAGATCGATCAACGACTGGACACTAGCAAGTGTAGGTAGCTGGTGCTAGTGGCGGTGGGCATAGGGCTTGTTTGATTGGGATAATAAGTTTGTCAAACTTTGCCACGTCACAAGTTAAGTTGTTTCGGGGAAAATGCTAGATCTGAATCTTCCGGATCGGACGAAAACTGTCCGTCGACTTGCCTTCGAATTCTTCTCCAGTCTCACCGTCTGCGTCGCTACCGTTGTGACTGCGGGGGAATGTTGAGTATCGTGATTATTAGGAAAGTTAGGATAACATAGGATATTATTCTAATTTTCATAATAATCACGATACTCAACATCCCAGAAGCCGGCCGATAGCGCCGGGGTTGGAGTAGAGGCGCACGGGGTCGACGGCGGCGGTGGGCGACGCAAACCGATCAAGATTAGATCGGAAAACCAAAAAGAAACCGATGATCAAGATGACCGGCGGGAGAGAGAAAACCCAGGAGCAAGGGCTCGGGGAAAAGACTCTTTAGGTCAGCCGACCAACACGGCCGGCAGACGAACCCTAGGTACGGGCGGCACGGCCCCCGGCTGTGGTCATGGAGGCCGACCGCCCCAGGGGCGGCGCGCGGGTGCGAAAGCGGCGGCGGCTAGGGTTTAGAACCCGGAAACTGATACCATGTTAGAAGGGAGAGAGGGATTGGTGGAATAGTTATTGTATTGCTTGAGCCTCGTGGACATATATATAGGAGTACATGATCATCTTGAAGTACAAGGCAAGTTAGAATAATATCCTATGTTATCCTAGCATTCCTAATAATCGCGATACTCAACAAAAACGACGCCTTCAACGTCACTCTCCCTCTTGGGGGCATTGTCTTGGACAGGTACTGACTGGAGGGGGCACAAGGTGAAGTGGTGTTGCATCTTCAGCATCGATGACGGTGGGTCTCGACGGTGTAGTGTAGTGGCATGGGGTCTCGGCGCTAGACATGTATTGACAAGCGCGCGCAGGAGTCGAGGGTGGCGATGTTTGGCATCGACGGCAGAAGGGCCTGACAAGATCAATGCATGTGTTGATCTTTCCTAAAGATGGACGAAGATGGCGGCGACGGATATTAAAGTGTGCGCATGCGTTGCGTGCTGAGGGTCTGCTAGACTGATAGGTGCTCCCGGCTTGTCGTTGGACGGCCTGGTGAGGCCACCGGATTAGATATTATGCATTTGTGTGAGGTCATGGCACATCATTACAGTTGTAGGTATGGTAGCAAAGGCCATCACGAAGGTGGCTCTAGGTTAGTCCATATATTTATTTTGTAAGACTTTGTTGAATAATATAATAAAAAATAGTTGTATGCATTCTTGGATGCAGAAGCCGGGGTTTCCACCTCCTTTTTGAAAAAAGGAAAAACAAGTTAAACAAGTTCAACTGAGTTTGCCCCTTGCTTGGTTTGTAGCCACACTTTGTGGCAAAAATCTTTGCATGCAAACTATACCCCAATATGCCATTGACTCATGGAAGTGTGGCAATGCTACCTCAAATGTGGCAAAGTGTAGCTTCAATTTTGATCACATAACCTTAAGCATGTGTGGAAAGCAAGTGTGGAAAACTTAGTATAGGAACCAAACATGCCCTTAATAAGAAGGGTGTGTTTCCACTAGTGCAGAACTGGCCTTTAATGCCGGTTCGTCACGGTCTTTAGTGCCGGTTCGCCAACCGGCACTAAACGCGAGCTATTGATCTACAACAGATATGCAAATACTACCAGGACTAAGTTCATGATAAATTGAAGTTTAATTAATCATATTACTTAAGAACTCCCACTTAGATATACATCCCTATAATCATCTAAGTGATCACGTGATCCAAATCAACTAAACATGTCCGATCATCACGTGAGATGGAGTAGTTTTCAATGGTGAACATCACTATGTTGATCATATCCACTATATGATTCACGCACGACCTTTCGGTCTCAGTGTTCCGAGGCCATATTTGCATATGCTAGGCTCGTCAAGTTTAACCTGAGTATTCTGCATGTGCAAAACTGGCTTGCACATGTTATATGTGAACGTAGAGCTTATTACACCCGATCATCACGTGGTGTCTCGGCATGACGAACTGTCGCAACCACTAGTGCAGAATCGGCCTTTAGTGCCGGTTCGCCAACCGGCACTAAAGAGTGGGGACTAAAGGTCCCCCCCCCCCCTCTTTAGTACCGGTTCGTCACGAACCTACGCTAAAGAGCCACCACGTGGCACGAGTCAGGCCCGGGTGCGTGTAGGACATTAGTACCGGTTGGTAACACCAACCGGTACTAAATGTTTGGGTGTTTTTTTTTAATTTTTGCTTTAATTCTGTGTTTTCAATTTGGCTTTATTTTCTATTTAATTCTTTTTGTTTGCTGGTATTTCACGATACTACAAATTGTACATGTTATGCATATATATAAATAGATTTTCTCGTCACGTAGAACCATTGTATATGTATATATATGTATATATATATATATATATACATATATATATATGTATATATATGTATATAATATATAATATATCATCGAATGTCTCACGGCCAACACCATTAACTATTCACACATACACATGTATATACATATACAATTTCTCCTACATGTTGCCTTGGTGCCTTCGGAGCACGATGACAAGTGGTTCATGGGGGCGGTAGCGGGTAATAGTATTCTCCTTTGGGATCTATGACCTGGTCGAGCAAAAATCCGGCTATTTCCTCTTGAAGTGCTAGTATGCGGTCCGCTGGTAGGAGCTTATCCCGCACCTCTCTGAACTGTTAAGAAGGAGATCAATATGCATGTGTATTAGTTGTGTTACAAGATATCGATAATGGTGTGAATAGTGTTCTGACAACGTACCCAGTCCTGTCTTTGAGATCTGCTCCTTTCGGACGCCATCATGCGGATGTTCTCGCAAACGTAGAATGCACACAGATCATTCCCCGGCGCCTGCTTCAGGGCCTTTACGAGAATGAAATTGAATCAGATAATGATTAATCAAGCATGATAATTAATTAATGGTATTGAAACAAGAATTAAAGAGATGGTAGCTAGCTAGTACTACTTAATTACTTACCTTTGGTCGATGCCAAAACAACTTTTTTGGCCATTTGCCTGGAGTCACCTTGATGAACTTTGCCCAAGCCCTGCCCGCCGGCAAAGAAAATTAAGAAAAGGGTTATTAAATAGTTCATATCAGGAAATGACGAACTAATAATAGGCCGAGATATAGTTAATAATGATTGAAATTACCTGTTGACTATCACCTTCATGATGGTGTAGTCTTTATCTTCTTTAAGTAGCGAGTCCAGTACTTCAACTGTTGCTTTGTCAACTTTAATGTCTAACAAGATCTAGTGGAAACTGCATGCGCACACGTTTGCATGTCTTAATTAAGCGGGCATGTGCATAAAATTAATCAACTATCGTAAACCGTATACACTTAATTATTTACATCTAGCTAGCTAGTAAGCAAAAACAGAATTTGTATTAACTCATAGGAAGTTGTAAGGAAGTAGTATATCTTCATTGGTATTGAGGCGCTTCAAGAACTGAAGCATGCTTTCCTCTACACTTGCTTGAGAAGTTGCAAGATTCCATGTGTACTCATTAATGGTATTTGGGTCAATGAACCCAATGCCATAGCGTCCAGATTTTTTCATTTCATACATCTTCATCCTGCATATAATACCACAGAAAAGAATATATAGTGAGGATAATTACATGTAATGATTGATCAAAAATTACAGAAAGAAATCACTTACAGACAATAGCAACTGACGAGAGATTTGTCGAGTGCGTCTTGATTGTATAACTGATATAATTCTGAATACTCAACGCACAGAGCTTTCTCATGGTAGTAATGCTCCTTCTTGACATTACCATGAGGGACTCTCGATTGGAAATCTTGGTAATGTTCATGTACCACTGATGCAATTCATACATTCTCGTTGGGAGTTTCTTGACCTTGTCTGGCTCGACCAAAGGTTGGCCCCGGACATATTTTCGTTTTATTTCCTCCTCTCTAAGCGGAGACATGGGCTCTCTAATCAGGGTCGATGACGGGACCCGAGGCCGGGTTCCTCACCAAGCGGCGCGCCCCTCCAGGTAGCACCTCCCAGTGCCAGCCCGGCGGAGCCCAGTCCAGGACAAGGGTCCTCTGAAGCAGGACGTCGTCGCGAACGGGTCGACGGCGAGGATGCGGGCCGGGCATATCGTCGAGAACAAATACTATATGCCCGCAAAAAGTAACATTTTTTAAATGTTTGGATTGTGATAACTAAAATTCTATATATATGCAAATTCTAACAATTTGACATTAATCTAATTCATCTAACTAAAACTAATTCGAAAATTTCATGATTATATAACTAACATTTCTATAACAATTCTAATATTTATATAACTAAAAAACAGAAAAATTAGCATTTCTATAAATATTTCTATAACTAAAGAACAGAAAAAAAGTTTATAACATTTCTATATAACTAACATTTCTAATATTTATATAACTAAAACAGAATAATTTCTAACATTTCTATAACTAAAAAACAGAAAAAATTTATAAAAACAAACTAATGTGTGTGTGTGTGTGCTGCGTGTGTGTGTGTGTGTGTGTAGTGTGTGTGTGTGGACATGGCGATCGGGCGAGCTCATCGGCGAGGCGACGACGGGCGACGACGACGGGCGACGGACGGGTGGCGACGACGGGCGGGCGGCGACGACGGGCGGGCGCGGCGACGGGCGGCCGGGCGAGGCGACGGGACGGGAATGTCGGGCGGCGATGTCGACGGGGCGGCGATGAGGGCGGTATGGCTGGGTCGGCGACGAGGGGCGGCGGCGGCGACGCCGACGGGCGGCGACGTCGACGGTGGCGGCGTCGAACGGGCAGGGCGGCGGCGGCGGAGGAAGAAACAGATAGGGAGTGTGAATTTTTTTCAACTGTTGTATATATAGGATGGACCTTTAGTACCGGTTGGAGCAACCAACCGGTACTAAAGGTCTGTTTTGGCCAGGCCAAGCAGCGGGAAGCGCACCCTCTTTAGTACCGGGTCGTGGCACCAACCGGTACTAAAGACCCCCTCTTTAGTACCGGTTGCAGCCACCACCCGGTACTAAAGGGGGTGCGCTGGCGCAGTGCGGTGCGGCAAGTTTAGTCCCACCTCGCTAGTCGAGGGGCTACCGCACTGGTTTATAAGCCCCAGTGTGGTAGCTCTCTCGAGCTCCTCTCCTAAGCAGGCCTACTGGGCCTACCTGTTCTGTGCCGGCCTGCATCCTAGCCCAACAAAAGGTTGTGTTTCTAGTCATATGCAGGCCGCTTTGGCCCAGTAGGCGGGCTTTTTATTTTCTTATTTTTATTGCTTTATTTATTTATTTTTTATTTTTTTTGAGTTGTTTTTTCTGTATTTAGAGTTTCTTTGTGAATATTTTTGCTTTAGGTACCAAAAATTACAAACTTTCTGTTAGTGCCAGTAGTTTTCAAATTTGAATAGTTTAAATTTTGAATTATTTGAAATTTGTGTGAATCACTAGTTTGTGAATAACTTAACTTTGAAAAAAGATTTTTCAGTGATTCTTTTTTCTTATGTTTAATATTAGTGTGTTTTATCATTATATTCAACTAGATGACCAGTTGCGCCAATGGCGCAAAGGCCAAGAGTAAGCCATGTATTGAAAGAGTGTACATTAATATTATTCGGGCACATATCTTGAGCTCCTTGTGGTTCTTGCTCTGTTTCCAGTTGAGAAATCCCTCTCTGCCTCCCAAATCTTCGCTGATGCCTGCAAAATGTATGCACATGGGACTGCATTAAGATAGCCAAATGAACAAATAGTCCGACGAAGTCATTCACTATAACCAACAATTGTCTTCCTAAACCACAACTTGAAGTACTCTAGATAGACTCATTTCAAAAGAAAAACTGAACAACAATCGGATGGCAGAGACGCCAAAATAGCTCAAATGATGCAGCCATTTGCCAATTTTCAGGCATTATTATGTCACATACTTGTACAGTTGTACTTTCCAAAGCAGTTAGGAAACCAATTTTTTTCCTTCATCATGCAAGTACCGAGAAGATACTTCCTTGATGAGTGACCTTATTAAAGTACCGAAAAATCAAAACAAAATGTTAATTTCAAGAGGGGAAGCAGACACAAGTAACTTTCAGATATTGGTGTCATTTAATTTATATACTCAAAGATGTTGTATCAATAACTATATACAGTTGTTATTCCATTCACACATATTTCTTTGGACCCACATTACAATTCAAGCATATTTTTCAGTCTAAGGGGACATATAAATAGGACGGAGGTAGTAGTAGCCAGCTGCAGCACAAGTCCCAAGACACTTTGTAAGGATGTATGGTGGACCAACTATTAATAAAATTACTATTGTACATGTCGGCTATTAGGATGACTCTAAATAACATGCAACTCCTTACATTGTATTGTTGGATGTACGCTCTCCTTTTTTTCGTCTGCATTTAACATTTGGCCAAAGACAAACTTTATAAAGTTTGACTAACTTTGACAGAAAAAATATCAATATCTACAATACTAAAGCTATAAGGTACTAAAATTAATTTCATGATGCATCTAATAATATTTATTTTATGTTGTGAATTTTATATTTTTTTGATAAACTTAGTCAAAGTAAAAAAAAATAACTTTGACCAAATTTTATATACAGACTAAACACATAAGAATATTACTAACCATACTACGATCCCACTAAAAAAATCACTACAACTATGTCTAGAAAAAGGCACGTCCGCCCGTGACCATCCGTAGGCACGCAGCGCTGCAGTGTGCTTGTCGCCTTGTGCCTGCCAGGACCCAGAAAACACATCGGTGCATGCACGGTGCACGCGCGTCCTCTCAGCAAGCTTTAGTCTCCAGCTGGCCGCTAGTCCAAGCCGCGTGTCGTGTGTGTATGGGTTTCCTTGTGAGCCTGTCTTCTACTCGATGCAGCTCTAGCAGTGGAGATTGACCATTTGGGGACGCTGGGTACGCCTCGGTTCCTTGCTCTAGTTGGAGGATCCCCGCCGTCCTGTTGTTCCGGCTCTCGGTGCTACTTCCGCGGCTGCTGCTTGGGCGCTGCTTTGCCCTCCACGCGATATGCGCCACTGCTGTTCTGGTCATCCGTCTGCTAGGCTTGCCGCTCCGCTCTGCGGCTGCTGCTGTTCTGGTCATCCGTCTGCTAGGCTTGCCGCTCCGCTCTGCGGCTGCTGCTGTTCTGGTCATCCGTCTGCTAGGCTTGCCGCTCCGCCCTGTATGCGATCTGGTTTGTATTGTTTCCTCTGATATTAGATTTGTTGTCGTGGGATGGGTTTGGTGCAGTGTTTCTCAAGCAATGATGTCATTGGATTAGGCATTGGTTTTTATAGGGATGCCGCTTATGTGCTTCATTTGTTGTGGAGGGCGCACCATGGAGGAAGATGCCGCTTATGTGCTTCAGATGAAATGCATTCAACATACATGGTGGAAGAGAGCTGCCCCAGGCCCCCACTACTGAACCACCACGCCCACTATACGGAGATGGAGATCTTCGTCCCAGGGGTAATCTCTACTACTTAAAAAGAAGGTAAGGTTCCCATTTCACCTTTCTTCCCACCACCCTTTCGTCCAACATTCCATGTATATGATAATCAATCACCTTGATTTACTTACCATCTGAACCAATTCGACATTAGTTTACTTACCAAACTTCTAATCGAAATACAAGGTAATTCACAGGCAGAATTAGATGAACATTTATTTGCACAATCGCAATATTATTGACAAGTAAACCACAAGCTAATGTACTAGAAAATTTATATCCCATTGCAACGCACGGGCATTGTTCTAGTCAATTTAAACTTTACTAATATTAGTCACCTACATTACCATGATCTAGTATACGGACAGTGATTCACCAACCATATATAGTCATTAAATTGCACGCAATTCCTGTCTTAATACTTGCCCAAATAATGGCTGCATTATCAGCTCGGACATCACTTTAAAATATGAGCTGCCACATTTCTCCTTCCCCTCACGCAATGCAATAAATCTGTGTATGGCGGTCTCATGCCGTGTGTTAAATCGGTTGAGTAAAAAATGGTACCCTGATACATGCACTTGCCAGAGAGGTGCATTCAGTACTTCCCTACTTGAGGTGATCACATATACTAAATTAAAATGCAATGATCACATCACAGATTATAAATTGTTTTCTTAACTTATGCACACTCTACACCCACTTTCCCAAATCGGCTTTACCATCTCACCATATATCCAACCTTTATGCAAAACAGGCAACTTAAAATTGGAGTGATAGTTCAGTAAGAAAGGACATTTAGCACAAAGGAAGATGAATTTTGAAGGAAAAAAACTTGTAGTGAACATAGAAAAAATTGATGCTCGAGTGACTACTAATATCATCTAAAAATATGCAAGATAAAATAAGAGGTCAAGCCAATCAAGTGAAAGACGTTTGAACTGGAATTAGACACATTGTACATCATCAATCATTAGGAGCTGGGCCCCATAGGAGTGAAAGACGTTTGTCTCCTGGTCTGCAAGCCAAAAAAATGCAGGAAGACTATCAGCGCATATGTAGCAAGAACACCATGGCAACGGTAGTAGATGATTGAGCGCATTGTAAATAATGGGGTGACCTCACCTCAAGTAGATCGCGTTAGAATAGAAACAACATAGGGAGTGGCGGTGGCATTTGTCGACCTTTAAGCTGAAACAGAAGTATCTGATCTCAAGTCGAAACACAGTAGCATCAACAGATCCAATGAGCCTATCCTCTGTGAAACCAAATGGAATTTGCTGCAACATTATTAAACTAAGTATCGGTACCATGCAAGTTAGAGTGGTCTAAAGAATATATTTGCATATCAAACGGCAAACATGCAATGCAAAATTTATTTGCATATCAAGGCTTTTCATATTTAAATGCAAATGTACATTGTCACCCCATAGTTTACATAGTACAACTTGACAACAAAAATGAAATTACATAGGCACAATATTAATTGTCCAGATTACATAAACTTAGACCTTGCTAGTCGAAAGGATGGTACGGAATATATAGTGAAATTCGAAGTGGCATGCAATATATAACCGCAGTGGAGGTAAATTGCCTAGATGATCATCCATACTCGCTACTCAGAGACAGTGGTAAAGCTGTCTTTCACGGTGTTGAAGACGGAAACATATGCCTGCAATGTAGAAAAAATATGACAAGTTTTTTTTGAAGGAAAGCCTCATGGCACTTGATTTAGATTGTGACAGTGTTACATCGTTGAGTACATGAGAAAGTAAAAAACTGGGAGCAAACATCTTCCCAAACAAAACTTGAGTTAACATCATAAGAGTACCAAGCCAGAAAATGTGCCAATCCATTACCTTCCCTTGGAGAATGCATTGGGACCCAAAATCTCTTTTTTTTCCAGTACATGCTTCAATCAGTTCTAGACAATCTGATTCGACTGTCACCTTGGTGCACCCAATCTCTGAAAGAAGCTTCAAACCTCGCAACAGCGCCAAAGTTTCAGCAGTTTGGGCATTAAGAACATGGTCAATTAGCTCGGAATCTCCTGCAATAGCTTCCCCTCGAGAGTTTCTAAGCACTGCAGCAACTGGACCTGTTCCACCATCAAAGAAACTTGCGTCAGTGTTCAGCTTATACGAACCTGGAACAGGTTTCTGCCAAGTAAGCTATGGTTGCCCTGTCCTCATTTCCTTTCATTAGATGGGCTTCTACATTAAAGCATCCATTCCCAAATTTGAATGGGGGGCATTCAACTGTTGGGTTAAGGAACCTCGGAGAGAAAATTCTTTGTGAACAGTATGACAACGACGAAACCATGAACTTGGCAATAGAAGGGGGAAAACAAGCAGTCTTTCAAATCTAAGGTACGTTAAATTAATTGCAGTATGATCACGCAAGTTTTCCTTCATCTGTATTTTAATTAGCAATTAGAACTGGTTCACTTATAGTCAATATACAACTACAACATTTATTAGTATTTTCCTATTTTACAGTACTCTGCAGTGTAGAGTAACCACCTACTTTGTGAGCAATTAGCTAAATTCCGACGGTGGTTTTGCATCCGGTGAAACTCTATGAAGTTCAGTTTAGTTTGAACGATAATGTATTGTTGAAATTTTACCATCCTGATATAAAATGCAAGGTTTAGACACTTTGTAGCACAGTTAGCAACGCGATTTACATCACAGGACATGCCTTTTCAAATCGTTAAAGGGTAGTACTTTATGTACGTACCTAATCAAGGTTGAAAAACATTGTCATGCCTTACAAAAGTAAAAGTTATCAGAAATGTAGTGCAATTACTAATTAGCCATGTCATGTTTTAGCATAAAAGGCAATTATTTCCATTTAGTATATAGTACAGAAACAAGTACACTCTGTAAGCATATACATAATATAAATATAGTTGAAGGTCCAACGATAATGTCATACCTGTAGTAGAGGCATCACCTCAAGAAACAGTACGACTAATGAATGTTGCCATATTTGTTCGTACTAAATAACCCATGTACACCAGAAAACAGAAGCTAAGTGTCAGCATGGTTCGTGAGAAGAGGACACCAATACATTATGTTCATAGCACAATGGTAAATCGAAGGCAACCATGCTTTACATGGCAGAAGTTTCAAGGGAAGAAAATCTAAAATGATATCAAACTGCATGAATACATTTGAAAAAATCATTTCCAAATTTGGAGTTTACCATCCTAAAAATTGGAAGTCTCAGCATTCAGAAACCACGACCCTCCATTGCTACTGCCATCATCTTGTCATTAACTGGTTCTGCAAATCCAATAGACGATAATCCTTCATGGCAACAAGGAGGGCCATACGTTTATGTTCTGATAGTAGCTATCGACTATCGTTGTCCCATGACCAGTTGACCACCGCCTCAATGGTTGTCTTCCAGGCTCAGGTTGTGAGTCCTCGTATATGTCATCAAGAGGAGCATAGGACATATAGCTCTGCGAACGAAAGCAAATTTTTATTGTTACATAGCACTTTTCAAGGGATAAAGAGAACAATAATCAATTAAGTCGCCCCACAGTAAATATTTCATCACGTGAGGGGACACACAACAGAAAAAAAAACATTTCGATCATTGCATCAAGCATTTATCATTAATCAAACCAGCAACATAGTACCACCATAAAAAACATCAATAATTAGATTTTCTTCAGGAATCCATTCCATATAATTGAAAATTGGTCGCTCATAGTTTCAAATATTTCTAAAATTGCTTCAAGGAAAGAGTGTGGACTGTGGAACATAACACCGCTGGTACTCTAAACCGTATCATCAAATCTCCGAATTAACTTGAAAGATAATGTATCAAATCAACAAAATTATCATATTAAAACTTTGTCAGTAGTCATTTTCATCAGCAAAAATGAAGTACCTCTAGAAGATCTTGCAAAATGACAATTTGTTGTGCAATGCACTTGGGATTACATGGAGCCCGTTAGTATCTTATGATCAGCATCAAATAAGGTCTTACTAACTCCATTTAACCTACGGCAAAATACACTAATCTATAAACAACTGCAGTTAGCAGTAAACTGAACTCACATGTAGCACAGAAAGGCTGCAAACACGTACTTGGTGCTGCTGAGCGGAAGAATATTAAACAGTCACTTCAACCTTACGTAATACAAGGGAGGATATATACCACATTACAACAGCAGCCCCAAATTGCAGCAAATATATATAGCTCAATGTGTATTATTCATTTTAACACACTATTATTACTTGATATACTGAACTTCAACAGTAGTACATGCTTTAGAAAGCAAGAAAATTGTTGAATTGAAAGCTAAATTTGCCTAACAAACTGTAGCACAAGAAAGCGGTAAAACAAAAAAAATGAGAGATGGCAACTTTCCAAATCGAAGAATTTCTTAGACAACACAGACAATGAGAGAATAGCATAGAAACAGTTAAATGAAAATAAAGTACCTTCACTATTTAGGCATACGAAATATATAAACCTAAAAGAGCAAAGCCCATGGCTTGAGAATCCTGAGCTTATTGAGATCCTGAATAGTGCTTTTGTATAAAAGGGAAACTTACTCTATCCTTCCAAGAATAGAAAACCATAATGCATGAAAGTAGAAACACAATTGCTCTAGATTTTTCCTCCAACAGTGGTGATAATCATGGTTCTCTGTCCTAGACAGAACGGAACATACTTTTTCAAGATGAATGGCAAAGCTGCAAAATGACAACATAAATTCAGAAATATCTTGGATTACTCGTGGAAAATATAACTAACACAAAACAACATCATCTATCCACCTAAAAGGAAATTACCAATGAGCGATTGCACATATTTTGAATGTTATCAAAAAGTAGGGAATGGGGAAAGGGAAAAAAGTAATAAACATATACTTTGCACATTTCTTGACATGTCCAAATACATAATTAATTGCTCGTCCACAATTCCTTCAGTTTAGTCATGTCTAAAATTAAAAGACAAACATGAAAATCAAGCAACTTAGTTGCTTCTATATGGTTTGCTGGTAGACACACTGCGGGTTCATGACCGAGACCATGCAGTGAAGTAATGAATCATATAGAACTAAACCCCAGTTGTCTGTTACCCTCTTCGCTTCAACAGTAGTTCTGTTTTATTGAAAAAGAGGTAGCCCTCCGATTTACATTATAATAAACAAAAGCATGTCATACTCTACTCCTAAGAAAAAACAAAGAAAGAAAAAAAATAGACAAGCTCAGCGAACTGAAGATGACAGAATGTAGTTTTTATTTATACTGCAAAGACAGGGGCAAGCTGATAATTTGTAGCCTCCCTGGTTGTTTTCTGAAAATTTCAACCGAATAAGCTGCAATACTTGTAAGTTGTAAAGTACCTCTCGTCAAACTGAAAATGTCTGTAGGAAACGTACATCTTCGCCTAGAACTCATAGTTACTGGAATCCTCGAGCGAGGGAGAATCCTCGGCCTGAGCTTTGTCTCGGACTGTTTTTGCATCTGCAAGTGAAGAAAACATCAACACCAATACAGAACAGAGATTCTGGGGAGGGAAACAAAACATCATCTACGTGCACATAGGTTGACCGTGTCAGTGAACCAAAAGGGGAACTTTGCAGGGTACAAATCACTCCATTGTTGTATCAACCAATCTGGCTTGCAGCTCCACTTGCACCTAAATATGAGTGGTGGTCAAGGAGAGGACAAGAGCATACCACATGAGAAAAACGACAGGAACACCCGATTTAGAGGGGTGTAATTAACCAATACTTGCGTAGTCATAGTTAGAGAGAGGGATGAAACAGGGAAATATGAAAGCTTACCGGAAACTTATTTTGGGCCTGCTGCATCTTTCAAATGGATATTGTACCCACTTCCTCCATGGTAAGTCACATCCATCTCCACACTTCAGAATCAAAACAGTAGTCTAAGTGGGGAAACAAAAACACTCCACGAGGCTCACGTTGCCACCAAACCGGGGGCCCTCAAAGCTCGTCGCTGTCGTACCTAAAACACACAAGGCGCTCCCTTTTCAATAGTGTTGCAAGATGAAAACATCATTTGCAGCTCTCAAATAATTCAGATGAATAACATGGCATCGAAGTAAACATTTATAGTTACTAAAGAAACATCACCAGCTACAAGCTGCATCAGGTTTAATATGCCATTCAATTAAACAGAGCTAACAAGTTCATTTCCCAACAGTTGTAGGCATGTCAGACTTTCAAAAAGAAATCTATCTATCTACCACATAAATTCATCACACAAATCACACAAGAGGAGACATCTTGGATTTTACCTACAAAATTCCACTATGGCAATCATCACCACCTCATCGCAGGAACAACCACCCTTCCTCTCTCGCTGTTGGCTGCCAATCCAGTCTCATCACCCCATCCTCGTAGCTCGCGGGCCACCCCAGGCCACTCTAGTGAACATGTTTTAGTTTTCTTCTCTTATCCGCCTTCAGAAAGGATCAAAGAGAACATAAGCAAAGCTACTCGTCTTGTTATGATTGACCGGAACTAATTATTTGAAGAATTAAATCAGATGGCTTACATAGATCAATCCTCCCCGTCCTTCTTGGATTTTCATCAAACACCATGTAGGCATAGAGAAACCAAATCTGCACAAACAAATATAGAAGCTCTAACAGCAGGGCACTGGAAGGAGGCAAAATCAGAAAAAGGAGAAGAGTGTGTGCACCTACTTGAGAAGGAGGCGATGGAGCCTCGTGCAGCTTCTCCTGGTCCACCTCGACCTCCTATGTGCCACGGCTGCCCCAGCTCCTCAATGGTCAGTTCCGGCTGTTCGGCTTCTACGCTCATCCAGGAGAAGGGCAACCGGTTCCTCTAGACGCGTCGCCGCCACAACGGGGAAGCCGACCTGCTGCTGCCGCTGCAGGGCAACGACTGGCTGCTGCCCCGCCGCCTCTCCACCCCAAGATGCCTTGCCTGAGAGGAGGGGAGGAAGCGCCGCTGGGGCGAGGAGCTGGAGGAGGGGGAGCAGTAGCAGGCCGCGGCAGTAGCAGTGCGGGCAACAACGGTCGGAGAAGAAGGCGCGCCGCGGGTTCAGGAAGGAGCTGTAGCAGCGGCGATGGGAGGGAAAGGGGCTGGCGGCGCAGTGGGAAAGAGGGGAGGCGCGGGGCTCGGGAGGGGATCCCTCCCGTTTTCTCTTGATCCCTCCCGTTTTCCTCTTGCCTGCCTCCCGAGCTGTTGCCTCCTCGTCCACAGCGCGTGGTCGGGTGCGGAGGCAGGGGAGGAGGTGATGGAGGCGGAGGTGGAAGAGACGAGGCGTCCGAGAGGGTAGGGGAAGTAGTGGCGGCGGCATAGGGAAGAGGAGGGGGATTGGAAGAGACGAGGGAGAGAGAGATCTTTTCCCGTGAGAAAGAGGGCTGACGAGGGAGATATTTCCATCGCTTTGTTTCCATCTTTTCGCCCACCGAAACGAGGCAAACCCACATCGGTCTTTAGATGCAGCAGGTAAACAGGTCCACCCGCCATCCGCTTGGGAAGCAGCGACAAACGTAGAAAAAAACCAACGGTTGACCGACTGCCAGCGGCCAAAAACAAGCGCTAGTAGAAAGATCGTTGGGCCCACGATCGCTAGCGCGCGCAATTGCCCTCGCTAGGCGGGTAGCCTATCAGGGTTTATATGTTAGATTTGGTAATGCTTAGGTTATTTAAAAAATGAAATGCCTTTGTAACAGATGAGTTTTTGTCGGAAACCCTGAGTTCATTTGAAATGCTTTTCAATTTCAGGGTCATTTAGCTCGAAAAAATCAGTAAATGCATGAAAGAATTTGTTTGCACATAAAATTTCTTCGCGTTTCAAATGCCAAAACACATAACTACCCTAACTATTATAGAGATTCCCTCCTGGGTGTGAAACACAGAAGAAAGTGATGATAGTGAAGCCGATCACATCCCAGATCTTTGGGTGTGAAACTTTTTCTTCGCGTGTGTCCCTTTGCGCCGTAGCCATGCAAAATCTTCATCATTTAACTGGATGCCCGGGTCAATATTCACTGTGAATGGAGCAATTTCATCAAACTTTTCATAATCTTCTGACATGTCTGTGAAAGGGTCATGTCTGTCTGTCTTGACATGTCTGTCTTTTCATACCTGTGTAATCCAGTCGTCAGACTTCTCCGGGTGTTTGGAGTATAGAAAATTCTTGTGTTCCTCCATATACGAAGCCACCAAGGCGGAATTCTGTAGAACTGTGTAGTGTTCTTCAATGAGAGAATGCCCATCCATACATATTATTTGATGCCCTCCTAGCGTGCCTTTTCCATCCAGTCTGCCCTTATGCCACGATTCAGGAACACCAATCGGCTTAAGGTCAGGAATAAAGTCAATACAAAACTCAATGACCTCCTCATTTTCATGGCCCTTCGAGATGCTTCCTTCTGGCCTATCACAGTTATGAACATATTTCTTCAAGACTCCCATGAACCTCTCAAAGGGGAACATATTGTGTAGAAATACAGGACCCAAAACGTTAATCTCTTCGCAAAGGTGAACTAGGACGTGTGTCATGATGTTGAAGAAGGATGGTGGGAACACCAACTCGAAACTGACAAGACATTGCGCCAAATCATTCTGTAACCTTGGTATGATTTCTGGATCGATTACCTTCTGAGAGATTGCATTGAGGAATGCACATAGCTTCACAATGGCTAATCGGACGTTTTCCGGTAGAAGCCCCCTCAATGCAACCGGAAGGAGTTGCGTCATAATCACGTGGCAGTCATGAGACTTTAGGTTCTGGAACTTTTTCTCTGCCATATTTATTCCCTTTATATTCGATGAGAAGCCAGACGGTACCTTCACGCTGAGCAGGCATTCAAAGAAGATTTCATTCTCTTCTTTGGTAAGAGCATAGCTGGCCTGACCCTGATGTATGTTGTCTTTTCCGTGCAAACGTTGCTGGTCCTCCCGTGCCTCTGGTGTATCTTCTGTCTTCCCATACACGCCCAAAAAGCCAAGCAGGGTCACGCAAAGATTCTTCTTCACGTGCATCACGTCGATTGCGGAGCGGACCTCTAGGTCTTTCCAATATGGCAGGTCCCAAAATATAGATTTCTTCTTCCACATGGGTGCGCGTCCGTCAGCGTCCTTCGAAACAGGTTGTCCGCCAGGACCCTTTCCAAAGATTACCTTCAAATCCTTGACCATATCATGTACATCAGCACCGGTACGGTGGCGGGGCTTCGTCCGGTGATCTGCCTCACCTTTGAAATGCTTGCCTTTCTTTCTTACGGGATGCCTGCTCGGAAGAAATCGACGATGTCTCAGGTACACATTCTTCCTACAACTCTCCAAATATATACTGTCGGTATCATCCAAACAGTGCGTGCATCCGCGGTATCCCTTGTTTGTCTGCCCTGAAAGGTTACTGAGAGCAGGCCAATCATTGATGGTCACGAACAACAACGCCTTTAGGTCAAATTCTTCATGTCCATGCTCATCCCACGCACGTACACCTGTTCCATTCCACAGCTGTAATAGTTCTTCAACTAATGGCCTTAGGTACACATCAATGTCGTTGCCGGGTTGCTTAGGGCCTTGGATGAGCACTGGCATCATAATGAACTTCCGCTTCATGCACAACCAAGGAGGAAGGTTATACAAACATAGAGTCACAGGCCACGTGCTATGGTTGCTGCTCTGCTCCCCAAAAGGATTAATGCCATCTGCGCTTAGACCAAACCATACGTTCCTTGGGTCACCTACAAACTCATCCCTGTACTTTCTCTCGATTTTTCTCCACTGCGAACCGTCGTGGTACTCTCAACTTTCCGTCTTTCTTACGGTCTTCTGCGTACACACCGATCGCTTTCGCATGCTCTTTGTTTTGGAACAAACGTTTCAATCGTGGTATTATAGGAGCATACCACATCACCTTGGCAGGAATCTTCTTCCTGGGGCGCTCGCCCTCGACATCACTAGGGTCATCGCGACTGATCTTATAACGCAATGCACCGCATACCGGGCAAGCGTTCAAATCCTCGTACTCACCGCGGTAGAGGATGCAGTCATTAGGGCATGCATGTACCTTCTGCACCTCTAACCCTAGAGGGCAGACAGCCTTCTTTGCTTCATACGTACTCTCGGGCAATTCGTTGTCCTTTGGAAGCATATTCTTTATCATTACCAGCAACTTTCCAAATCCCTTGTCAGATACACCATTCTCGCCTTCCATTGCAGCAATTCCAGTGTGGTGCCCAACTTTTTTGTCAGCTTCGCAATTGGTACAACAATTTCTTGTGATCCTCTAACATGCGCTGCAACCGTCCTCTCCAGATCACTTGCGCAGTTTCTCTTTGCATCGGCAATGGCCCGACCTAGATCATCGGCGGGCTCATCGATGCCTCTTCTTCACTTCTTCCGCATTGCCGGCTCAGCTTCTTCCCCCATGGTTGTATCGTCGTATTCAGGGAACCCATGGCCAGGATAGCCGTCGTCGTCCTCTTCTTCTTCATTGTCTTCCATCATAACCCCTATTTCTCCATGCTTGGTCCAAACATTATAGTGGGGCATGAAACCGGACTCAAATAGGTGGACGTGAATGGTTCTTGACGTAGAGTAACTGTGGCCATTCTTACAGCCAGCACATGGACAAGACATAAAACCATCCGCCCGCTTGTTTGCCTCAGCGGCAAGCAGAAAAGTATGCATGCCATTAATGAACTCGGGAGAGCATCGGTCACCATACATCCATTGTCGGCTCATCTTCATTACACAACACCGAATAGACCAAATTAATACAAGTTCATACATAAAGTTCATATACAACACTTAAATAAATACAACATACAAATAACTCTCTAGCTAAAGAATTTAAATGCAACAACAAATGTGATCAAGATCGCAACTAAGGTAACAATTGATCCAACAGCATAATGATACCAAGCCACACTATCAATGGCATATTTTCTAATCTTTCTAATCTTCAACCTCATTTTCTTCATCTTGATCTTGTGATCATCGACGACATCGGCAACATGCAACTCCAATTCCATCTTCTCCCCCTCAATTCTTTTCAATTTTTCTTTCAAATACTCGTTTTCTCTTTCAACTAAATTTAACCTCTCAACAATAGGGTCGGTTGGAATTTCCGATTCACATACCTCCTAGATAAAAATATATATGTCAACTTGATGGGCATAATTTGTCATAAACACGAAATGCAACAACTAGTTTTAAAAGAGAATATACCACATCCGAATCATAACAAGGACGAGGGCCGACGGGGACGGATATCAAAACCATGGCACTATGTATAACAAACAACGTACGGGTAAGATACTTATACGAGTAACTATATATCCAAATCACACAAACATCAATTTGGTAATGTAAAACATTGATGAACAAGAGCCTCGCCACAAGGTGGTGCCGGCGACGGGACGGTGCGGGCAATCGATGGTGGTTACGACGGAGATTTAGAAGGCACTAAGTAAACCACACCTACATATGCAAACTAACTATTATTTTTGACCTCAAATTGCATATAAATCAAATACTAGCAAATATAATTCCTCCCAAATTAATCACTATACAAAGCATTTCAAGAGCTAATCTAGCAATGAGAGTTGAAAGGACAAAGTTGCTAACCTTTGTGATCATTTGAATGGATGGGGGCCTTTAAATCTTGACAAATTTTGGGCAAAATTTGTGAGGAGCTCGAGGAAGAGAGGGGAAGAACAGAGGAAGTGAGGGGAAAGGGGAAGAACAGAGCGGCTTGGGTGGACGAAGGGTTTATGTACGTCGACCTTTAGTACCGGTTCGTGCCACGAACCGGTACTAAAGGTGCTGGACGGGCCCCAGACTGACAACATCCTGCCACCACTCTCTTTAGTACCGGTTCGTGGCACGAACCGGTGCTAAAGGTTCGCCACGAACCGGTACTAATGAGAGCGGGCCGTTGGAACCGGCACTATTGGACACATTAGTGCCGGCTCAAAATCAAACCGGCACTAATGTGTCTCAGATTTGCCCCTTTTTCTACTAGTGTTCGTAGGTTGGATTGGACTAGACGAGACTGTACTAGATCATCTCGGGGATAGGACTTGTGGCAAGGTTGCCAGAATCACGATTCTGTTATACGATTCTACGACTTTACGATTCTGATAGTGAAGATTGTACGATTTTAGATCTTAGAAAGTACGTTTCTATGATTCTGATAGTGAAGATTCTACGATTTGTGATCCTACCATCGAAGCTCCGATCCGATTCAGAATCGCGATTCTGACAACCTTGACTTGTGGGAAGAGGGGTCGTGGCAAGAAATCCATTCAGCGCGAATCGGCTAACACCCTCGCATCTACTGTATCTAAATAGGAGCACCCCACTACTTGATTTCTCTAGACATGCGGGCTATCCACATCATCAATCCACATGCAACCTTCTATCTAAGCAAATCTGCCACCTCAGCAATCTCCCGCTTTGCTTCCTTCATTGGCTCATGGGCCTACTTAATATAGATAAGGAAAGACATAAAAACCCGCTGATCTTCTGCTATGATTACGATTGCTCTCCCCACCTTATTGGAGTTGCGATGACCCCTGCCACCGTCAGATTCCATGGTGAGGAGCTACACCAACCCCTTCTACAACCAAGTGATACGTCTCCAACGTATCTATAATTTTTGATTGCTCCATGCTATATTATCTACTGTTTTGGGCAATATTGGGCTTTATTATCCACTTTTATATTATTTTTGGGACTAACCTATTAACCGGAGGCCCAGCCCAGATTTGCTATTTTATGCCTATTTCAGTGTTTCGAGGAAAAGGAATACCAGACGGAGTCAAAATGGAACGAAATCAACTGGAGAAGTTATTTTTGGAAGGAAAGCCACCCGATGGACTTGGAGTGCACGTCAGGAAAGAAGGGAGGTGCTCACGAGGGTGGGTGGCGCCCCCCCCCAGGATCGCCCCTGCCCGTGGCCCCCCTTCGGTCCACCGACGTACTCCTTTCACCCATATATACCTATGTACCCTAAAACTTGCAGAACAGAAGATAGATCGGGAGTTCCGCCGCCGCAAAACCTCCAGAGCCACCAAAAACCAATCGGGACCCTGTTCCGGCACCCTGCCGGAGGGGGGAACCCTCACCGGTGGCCATCTTCATCATCCTGACGCTCTCCATGACGAGGAGGGAGTAGTTCACCCTCGGGGCTGAGGGTATGTACCAGTAGCTATGTGTTTGATCTCTCTCTCTCTCTCGTGTTCCCTCTATGGCACGATCTTGATGTATCGCGAGCTTTGCTATTGTAGTTGGATCTTATGATGTTTCTCCCCCTCTACTCTCTTGTGATGAATTGAGTTTCCCCTTTCAAGTTATCTTATCGGATTGAGTCTTTTATGAACACTTGATGTATGTCTTGCCGTGTTTATCCGTGGTGACAATGGGATATCATGTGCCACTTGATGTATGTTTTGGTGACCAACTTGCGGGTTCCGCCCATGAACCTATGCATAGGGGTTGGCACACGTTCTTGACTCTCCGGTAGAAGCTTTGGGGCACTCTTTGAAGTACTTTGTGTTGGTTGGATGAATCTGAGATTGTGTGATGCATATAGTATAATCATGCCCACGGATACTTGAGGTGACAATGGAGTATCTAGGTGACATTAGTGTTTTGGTTGATTTGTGTCTTAAGGTGTTATTCTAGTAAGAACTCTATGATGGATTGAGCGGAAAGAATAGATTTATGTTATTTTACTACGAACTCTTGAATAGATAGAACAGAAAGGATAACTTTGAGGTGGTTTCGTACCCTACCATAATCTCTACGTTTGTTCTCCACTATTAGTGTCTTTGGAGTGACTCTTTGTTGCATGTTGAGGGATTGTTATATGATCTATCTATGTTATTATTGTTGAGAGAACTTGCACTAGTGAAAGTATGAACCCTAGGCCTTGTTTCCTATCATTGCAATACCGTTTACGCTCACTTTTATTATTAGTTTCCTTGCTGTTTTTATTATTTCAGATTACAAATACCTATATATCTAATATCCATATTGCACTTGTATCACCATCTCTTCGCCGAACTAGTACACCGATACAATTTACCATTGTATTGGGTGTGTTGGGGACACAAGAGACTCTTTGTTATTTGGTTGTAGGGTTGCTTGAGAGAGACCATCTTCATCCTACGCCTCCCACGGATTGATAAACCTTAGGTCATCCACTTGAGGGAAATTTGCTACTGTCCTACAAACCTGTGCACTTGCAGGCCCAACAACGTCTACAAGAAGAAGGTTGTGTAGTAGACATCAAGCTCTTTTCTGGCGCCGTTGCCGGGGAGGCTAGGTAAGTGAAGGTATATCTTTACATCTTGCAATCGAATCTTTTTGTTTCTTGTTTTAGCACTAGTCTAGTTTATAAAAGAAAACTATAAAAAATGGAATTGAGTTTGTCTTATACGCTTCACCTTTTTAATATCTTTCGTGAGTATGATGGAAAGGAAAATTGTGCCAAAGTGTTAGAAGAAGAATGCATTAAATTGTTTGGCACTAGATCTTTGAATGATGAGCATGATTGCAACGTTGTTAGTATGAATTCCTTGAATATCCATGATGCTAATGATATGCAAAGCCACAAGCTTGGGGAAGCTATGTTTGATGAAGATGATATTTTTTGTCCCCCAAGCTTTGATGAGCAAATTTACTATGATGAAAGCATGCCTCCTATCTATGATGATTATTGTGATGACACGTATGCTTTAAAGAATAATGATAACCATGAAACTTGTCATATTGATCTTATTTTTCAATCACATGATAGTTATTTTGTTGAGTTTGCTCCCACTACTATTAATGAGAAGAAATTTGCTTATGTGGAGAGTAGTAAAATTTCTATGCAAGTAGATCATGAAAAGAATAATTTAGGTGCTGGTTATATTGTTGAATTCATTCATGATGCTACTGAAAATTATTATGAGAGAGGGTCATATGCTTCTACATATTGCAATAATATCAAGTTTCCTCTCTATGTGCTTAAAATCTTGAAATTATGCTTGTTTTACCTTCCTATGCAAGTTGATTATTGTTCCCATAAGTTGTTTGCTCACAAAATCCCTATGCATAGGAAGTGGGTTAGACTTAAATGTGCTAGTCATATTCTTCATGATGCTCTCTTTATGTTTCAATTCTTATCTTTTTGTGAGCATCATTGAAATCATCATGCCTAGCTAGGGGCGTTAAACGATAGCGCTTGTTGGGAGGCAACCCAATTTTATTTTAGTTTCTTGCTTTTTGGTTATGTTTAGGAATAAATAATTCATCTAGCTTCTGGTTAGATGTGTTTTCATGTTTTAACTAGAGTTTGTTCCAAGTAGAACCTTTGGGAAGACTTGGGTGAAGTCTTTATGATCATGCTGTAAAAAACAGAAACTTTAACGCTCACGAGATTAGCTAGAACTTTTTACTGGAGAGTGCTATTTAGTTGATTCTTTTTGAAAATGATTACTAGACAAATTCCTCAGGACCACCAATTTATTTTAGAATTTTTGGAGTTCCAGAAGTTTGCGTTAGTTTCATATTACTACAGACTGTTCTGTTTTTGACAGATTCTGTTTTCATTGTGTTGTTTGCTTATTTTGGCGAATCTATGGCTAGTAAAATTGTTTATAAACCATAGAGAAGTTGGAATACAGTAGGTTTAACCATTGTTGAAGAAATCGTTAACTGGTAACTGCTCGGTTGGCTGGCGAGTAGGGGATTAATAGGCTAATCGGCAAGTTAATCGGCCATTTAATCAATTAATCGGATGATTTATCGGTTTATCAGCTACTCGGTGACCCTGTGAGTAGGGATTAATCGGCAAGTTAACTGGTTAATCGGACGAATTCTTGAACAGGGGGTTTAACACCAATGTAAATAAAGAATGAGTTCATTACAGTACCTTGAAGTGGTGTTTTGTTTTCTTTCGCTAACGGAGCTTATGAGTTTTCTGTTAAGTTTTGTGTTGTGAAGTTTTCAGGTTTTGGGTAAAGATTCGATAGACTATGGAATAAGGAGTGGGAAGAGCCTAAGCTTGGGGATTCCCAAGGCACCCCAAGGTAATATTCAAGGACAACCAAGAGCCTAAGCTTGGGGATGCCCCAGATGGCATCCCCTCTTTCGTCTTCATTCATCGGTAACTTTACTTGGAGCTATATTTTTATTCACCACATGATATGTGTTTTGCTTGGAGCGTCATTTTATTTTGTTAGTATTTGCTTGCTGTTATTTATAATAATGTTTTTCATCTTTAGTTTCAATAAAAATGTCAAGTATAGCCCTTACCATGCTTATTTTGCAAGTATACATGTTGCTGTTTGAAAACAGAAAGTTTACCAATGTTGAAAAAATTCCCTAGCAAATTCAGAGAGTGGTATAATGTTGAATCTTTTTGCATATTGAGCTATGATAAATTTATTACAGTGGTAATTTTAGTTCATAATTTTTGGAGTCAGGGAAGTATTGATACTCTTGCATTCTTTATAGACTGTACTGTTCTGGCAGATTGCTGTTATGTTTGCATTGTTTGCATATGTTTGCTTGTTTAATGATTCTATTTAAGGATAGGAGTATTAAATATGCAGAGACATTTAGTATTCAATGTTGAATAATAATGTTAGTGATTTGTTACAGTAGAAAATGATAAGGTTTTGCATTGGTTTATACTAACCTATCTCACGAGTTCTTGTTGAGTTTGTTGTGAATGAAGCTTTTGATAAAAAGAGATACCATGATATGATAGGAATTAAGGAGACACAAAAGTTTAAGCTTGGGGATGCCCAAGGCACCCCCAAGATAATATTCCAAGAAGTCTCAAGCATCTAAGCTTGGGGATGCCCCGGTAGGCATCCCACCTTTCTTCTTCAACAACTATCGGTTAGTATCGGTTGAGCCTAAGTTTTTGCTTCTTCACATGAGTTATGCTATCCTTGCAATGTCATTTTATTTTGTCTTTCTTGCGGTTTGGATACAATACCAAGATCTGAAATTATTAAATGGGGGATTCTTCACATTATCTACATAATTATTTAGCTACTCATTGATTTTCACTTATATCTTGTCGGAGTAATTTGTCATTTGCTCTAGTACTTCACTTATATATTTTAGAGCACGGTGGTGGTTTTATTTTATAGAAATATATGAACTCTCATGCTTCACTTATATTATTTTGAGAGTCTTAAATAGCATGGTAATTTTCTTAAATAATCCTAATATGCTAAGCATACAAGATTTGTAAGAATTCTTATGAGTGTGTTAAATACTAAGAGAAGTTTGATGCTTGATAATTGTTTTGAGATATAAAGATAGTGATATTAGAGTCATGCTAGTTGAGTAGTTGTGAATTTTAGAAATACTTGTGTTAAAGTTTGTGATTCCCGTAGCATGCACGTATGGTGAACCGTTATGTGATGAAGTCGGAGCATGATTTATTTATTGATTGTCTTCCTTATGAGTGGCGGTCGGGGACGAGCGATGGTCTTTTACTACCAATCTATCCCCCTAGGAGCATGCGTGTAATACTTTGCTTTGATAACTTCTAGATTTTTGCAATAAGTATATGAGTTCATTATGACTAATGCTGAGTCCATGGATTATACGCACTTTTTCCCATCCTTCCACCATTGCTAGCCTCTCCAATACCGCGCACTTTTCGCCGGTATCATACACCCACCATATATCTTCCTCAAAACAGCCACCATACCTACCTATCATGGCATTTCCATAGCCATTCGGAGATATATTGCCATGCAAATTTCCACCGTTCCGTTTATTATGACACGCTCCATCATTGTCATATTGCTAGCATGATCATGTAGTTGACATCGTATTTGTGGCAAAGCCACCGTTCATAATTCTTTCATACATGTCACTCATGAATCATTGCATATCCCGGTACACCGCCGGAGGCATTCATATAGAGTCATATTTTGTTCTAAGTATCGAGTTGTAATTGTTGAGTTGTAAGAAAAATAAAAGTGTGATGATCATCATTATTAGAGCATTGTCCCAAGTGAGGAAAGGATGATGGAGACTATGATTCCCCCACAAGTCGGGATGAGACTCCGGACGAAAAAAAGAGAGAAAAAAAAGAGGCCATAAAAAAAAGAGAAAAGGCCCAAATAAAAAAATAAAAATTGAGAGAAAAAGAGAGAAGGGACAATGTTACTATCCTCTTACCACACTTGTGCTTCAAAGTAGCACCATGATCTTCATGATAGAGAGTCTCCTATGTTGTCACTTTCATATAATAGTGGGAATTTTACATTATAGAACTTGGCTTGTATATTCCAATGATGGGCTTCCTCAAAATGCCCTAGGTCTTCGTGAGCAAGCGAGTTGGATGCACACCCACTTAGTTTCTTTTGTTGAGCTTTCATATACTTATAGCTCTAGTGCATCCATTGCATGGCAATCCCTACTCACTCACATTCATATCTATTGATGGGCATCTCCATAGCCCATTGATACGCCTAGTTGATGTGAGACTATATTCCCCCTTTTTGTCTTCTCCACAACCACCATTCTATTCCACATATAGTGATATATCCATGGCTCACGCTCATGTATTGCATGAAGATTGAAATTTTTTGAAAATGTTAAAGTATGAAACAATTGCTTGGCTTGTCATCGGGGTTGTGCATGTTGGAAATATGCCCTAGAGGCAATAATAAATTAGTTATTATTATATTTCCTTGCTCATGATAATCGTTTATTATCCATGCTATAATTGTATTGATAGGAAACTCAAATACATGTGTGGGTACATAGACAAAACTATATCCCTAGTAAGCCTCTAGTTGACTAGCTCGTTGATCAATAGATGGTTACGGTTTCCTAACCATGGACATTGGATGTCATTGATAACGGGATCACGTCATTAGGAGAATGATGTGATGGACAAGACCCAATCCTAAGCCTAGCACAAAGATCGTAGTTCGTATGCTAAAGCTTTTCTAATGTCAAGTATCATTTCCTTAGACTATGAGATTGTGCAACTCCCGGATACCGTAGGAATGCTTTGGGTGTACCAAACGTCACAACGTAATTGGGTGGCTATAAAGGTGCATTACAGGTATCTCCAAAAGTGTCTGTTGGGTTGGCACGAATCGAGACCGGGATTTGTCACTCCGTGTAAACGGAGAGGTATCTCTGGGCCACTCGGTAAGACATCATCATAATGTGCACAATGTGACCAAGGGGTTGATCACGGGATGATGTGTTACGGAACGAGTAAAGAGACTTGCCGGTAACGAGATTGAACAAGGTATCGGTATACCGACGATCGAATCTCGGGCAAGTAAAATACCGTTAGACAAAGGGAATTGAATACGGGATTGATTGAATCCTCGACATCGTGGTTCATCCGATGAGATCATCGTGGAACATGTGGGAGCCAATATGGGTATCCAGATCCCGCTATTGGTTATTGACCGGAGAACGTCTCGGTCATGTCTACATGTCTCCCGAACCCGTAGGGTCTACACACTTAAGGTTCGATGACGCTAGGGTTATAAAGGAAGCTTGTATGTGGTTACCGAATGTTGTTCGGAGTCCCGGATGAGATCCCGGACGTCATGAGGAGTTCCGGAATGGTTCGGAGGTAAAGATTTATATATGGGAAGTCCTGTTTTGGTCACCGGAAAAGTTTCGGGCGATATCGGTAATGTACCGGGACCACCGGGAGGGTCCCGGGGGTCCACCAAGTGGGGCCACCTGCCCTAGAAGGCTGCGTGGGCCAAGTGTGGGAGGGGACCAGCCCCTAGGTGGGCTGGGGCGCCCCCCACCAAGGCCCAAGGCGTGGGAAGTGGAGGGAGGGACAAACCCTAGGTCCAGATGGGCCTTAAGGCCCACCTAGTGGGCGCCTCCCCCTCTCTCCCCTCTTGGCCGCCTCCCCCTTTTCCCATCTAGGGCTGCCGCCCCTCTAGGGGTGGGAACCCTAGAGGGGGCGCACCCTCCTCCCCTTCCCCTATATATATGAGGCCTAGGGGCTGCCCATAACACACGATTTGATCTCTGCCTATTGGTGCAGCCCTCCCTCTCTTTCTCCTCATATCTTGTGATGCTTGGCGAAGCCTGCAAGATTGCCACGCTCCTCCATCACCACCACGCCGTTGTGCTGCTGTTGGATGGAGTCTTCCTCAACCTCTCCTCTCTCCTTGCTGGATCAAGGCGTGGGAGGCGTCACGGGCTGTACGTGTGTTGAACGCGGAGGTGCCGTCCGTTCGGCACTAGGATCTCCGGTGATTTGGATCACGACAGTCGACTCCTTCAACCCCGTTCACATGAACGCTTCGCTTAGCGATCTACAAGGGTATGTAGATGCACTCTCCTTCCCTCGTTGCTAGTTTCTCCATAGATAGATCTTGGTGACACGTGAGGAAAATTTTGAATTTCTGCTCGTTCCCCAGCAGTGGCATCATGAGCTAGGTCTATTCGTAGATTGTTTGCACTAGTAGAACACAAAGTAGTTGTGGGCGTTGATGTTGTTCAATATGCTTACCGTTACTAGTCCAATCTTGTTTCGACGGTATTGTGGGATGAAGCGGCCGGATCGACCTTACGTACTCTCCACGTGAGACAGGTTCCACCGAGTGACATGCACTTGGTGCATAAGGTGGCTAGCGGGTGCCGTCTCTCCCACTTTAGTCGGAACGGATTCGATGAAAAGGGTCCTTATGAAGGGTAAATAGCAATTGGCATATCACGTTGTGGTTTTGCGTAGGTAAGGAAACGTTCTTGCTAGAAACCCATAGCAGCCACGTAAAACATGCAACAACAATTAGAGGACGTCTAACTTGTTTTTGCAGGGTATGCTATGTGATGTGATATGGCCAAGAAGAATGTGATGAATGATATGTGATGTATGAGATTGATCATGTTCTTGTAATAGGAATCACGACTTGCATGTCGATGAGTATGACAACCGGCAGGAGCCATAGGAGTTGTCTTTATTTATTGTATGACCTGCGTGTCATTGAACAACGCCATGTAATTACTTTACTTTATTGCTAACCGGTAGCCATAGTAGTAGAAGTAATAGTTGGCGAGACAACTTCATGAAGACACGATGATGGAGATCATGGTGTCATGCCGGTGACGATGATGATCATGGAGCCCCGAAGATGGAGATCAATGGAGCTATATGATATTGGCCATATCATGTCACTACTATATAATTGCATGTGATGTTTATTATGTTTATGCATCTTGTTTACTTAGAACGACGGTAGTAAATAAGATGATCCTTACAACAATTTCAAGAAGTGTTCTCCCTAACTGTGCACCGTTGCTAAAGTTAAATAAGCTTCTAAGCACCACGTGATGATCGGGTGTGATGGATTCTTACGTTCACATACAGCGGGTGTTGTGAGCCTAGCATGTACAGACATGGCCTCGGAACACACGCAATACACTTAGGGTTAACTTGACGAGCCTAGCATGTACAGACATGGCCTCGGAACACAGAGACCGAAAGGTCGAGCATGAGTCGTATAGTAGATACGATCAACATGAAGATGTTCACCGATGATGACTAGTCCGTCTCACGTGATGATCGGACACGGCCTAGTTGACTCGGATCATGTAATCACTTAGATGACCAGAGGGATGTCTATCTGAGTGGGAGTTCATAAGATGAACTTAATTATCCTGAACATAGTCAAAAGACCTTTTGCAAATTATGTCATAAGCTCGCGCTTTAGTTCCACTGTTTAGATATGTTCCTAGAGAAAATATAGTTGAAAGTTGAAAGTAGTGATTATGCGGACAGTAGAAAGCTTATGTCCTTAATGCACCGCTCAGTGTGCTGAACCCCAAACGTCGTTTGTGGATGTTGCGAACATCGGACATACACGTTTTGATAACTACGTGATAGTTCAGTTAAACGGTTTAGAGTTGAGGCACGAAAGACGTTTTCGAAATGTTGCGGAACATATGAGATGTTTCGAGGGCTGAAATTAGGATTTCAGGCTCGTGCCCACGTCAAGAGGTATGAGACCTCCGACGAGTTTTCTAGCCTACAAACTAAGGGAGAAGATCTCAATCGTTGAGCTTGTACTCAGATTGTCTGGGTACAACAATCACTTGAATCGAGTGGGAGTTAATCTTCCAGATGAGATAGTGATGTTTCTCCAAAGACATTGCCACCAAGCTACTAGAGCTTCGTGATGAACTATAACATATCAGGGATAGATATGATGATCCTTGAGGTATTCGCGTTGTTTGACATCGCGAAAGTAAGAAATCAAGAAGGAGCATCAATTGTTGATGGTTGGTGAAACCACTAGTTTCAAGAAGGGCAAGGACAAGAAGGGACACTTCATGAAACAGCAAATCAGTTGCTGCTCCAGTGAAGAAACCCAAGGTTGAACCCAAACCCGAGACTAAGTGCTTCTGTAATAAGGGGAACAGCCACTGGAGCAGAATTACCCTAGATACTTGGTAGATAAGAAGGCTGGCAAGGTCGATAGAAGTATATTGGATATACATTATGTTAATGTGTACTTTACTAGTACTCCAAGTAGCACCAGGGTATTAAGATACCGGTTCGGTTGCTAAGTGTTAGTAACTCGAAATAAAAGCTACGGAATAAACGGAGACTAGCTTAAGGAGAGCTGACGATATGTGTTGGAAGTGTTTCCAATTTTGATGTGATCAAACATCGCACGCTCCCTCTACCATCAAGATTAGTATTAAACCAGAATAATTATCATTTGGTGTTTGCGTTGAGCATAGACATGATTGGATTATGTCTATCGCAATACGGTTATTCATTTAAGGAGAATAATGGTTACTCTATTTATTTGAATAATACCTTCGATGGTCTTGCACCTAAATAAATGGTTTATTGAATCTCGATCGTAGTGATACACATTTTCATGCCAAAAGTATAAGATAGTAATGATAGTACCACTTACTTGTGGCACTGCCATGTAAGTCATATTGGTATAAAACGCATGAAGAAGCTCCATATTGATGGATCTTTGGACTCACTCGTTTTGAAAAGTTTGAGACATGCAAACCATGTCTATTGGTGTATACGCATGATGAAACTCCATGCAGATGGATCGTTTGGACTCACTTGATTTTGAATCACTTGAGATATGCAAATCACACCACATGGGCAAGATGACTAAAAGCCTCGTTTTCAGTAAAATGGAACAAGATAGCAACTTGTTGGAAGTAACACATTTTGATGTGTGCAGTCCAATGAGTGCTGAGGCATGCAGTGAATATCGTTATGTTCTTACTTCACAGATGATTCGAGTAGATGTTGAGTATATTTACTTGATGAAACACAAGTCTGAATTATTGAATGGTTCAAGTAATTTCAGAGTGAAGTTTAAGATCATTGTGACAAGAGGATAAAATGTCTATGATATGATCATAGAGATAAGTATCTGAGTTCTGAGCTTTGCACGCAATTTAGACACCGTGGAAATTGTTTCACAATTAATACCGCCTGGAACACCATAGTGTGATGGTGTGTCCGAACATCATAGTTGCACCCTATTGGATATGGTGCGTACCATGATGTCTCTTATCGAATTACCACTATCGTTCATGGGTTAGGCATTAGAGACAACCACACTCACTTAAATAGGGCACCACGTAATTCCGTTGAGATGACACCGTATGAACTATGGTTTAGAGAAACCTAAGCTGTCATTTCTTAAAGGTTTGGGGCTGCGACGCTTATGTGGAAAAGTTTCAGGTTGATAAGCTCGAACCCAAAGCGGACAAAATGCATCTTCATAGGACACCCAAAACAGTTGGGTATACCTCCTAATTCAGATCCGGAAGCAATAGGGATTGTTTCTTGAATCGGGTCCTTCTCGAGGAAAAGTTCGTCTCGAAAAGTTGAGTGGGAGGATGGTGGAGACTTGATGAGGTTATTGAACCATCACTTCAACTAGTGTGTAGCAGGGCACAGGAAGTTGTTCCCGTGGCACCTACACCAATTGAAGTAGAAGCTTATGATAGTGATCATGAAGTTTTCGGATCAAGTCACTGACGTACCTCGTAGGGTGACAAGGATGCGTACTACTTCAGAGTGGTACGCAATCCTGTCTTGAAGGTCATGTTGCTAGACAACAATGAACCTACGAGCTATGGAGAAGCAATGGTGGGCCCATATTCCTACAAATGGATAGAAGCCATGAAATCCGAGATAGGATCCATGTATCAGAACAAAGCATGGACTTTGGTGGACTTGCCCGTTGATCGGCAAGCCATTGAGATGAATGGATCTTTAAGAAAAGGACGGACAAGGACGGTAATGTCACCGTCTATGAAGCTAGACTTGTGGCGAAGAGTTTTCACAAGTTCAAGGAGTTGACTACGATGAGATTTTCTCATCCGTAGCGATGCTTAAAGTCCGTCGGAATCATGTTAGCACAAGCTGCATTTATGAAATCTGGCAGATGGATGTCAAAATGAGTTTCCTTACCAGTTTTCGTAAGGAAAGGTTGTATGTGATACAAACAGAAAAGTTTTGTCAATCCTAAGGATGCTAAAAGGTATGCTAGCTCCAGCAATCCTTCTAAGGACTGGAGTAAGCATCTCGGAGTTGGAATATACGCTTTGATGAGATGATCAAAGATTTTGGGTTTATATAAAGTTTGTGAGAAACTTGTATTTCCAAAGAAGTGAGTGGGAGCGCTATAGAATTTTGATAAGTATATGTTGTTGACATCTTGTTGATCGAAATGATGTAGAATTTCTGGAAAGCATATAGGGTTATTTGAAAAGTGTTTTTTCAATGGAAAACCTAGATTAAGCTACTTGGACATTGAGCATCAAGATCTATGAGGATGGATCAAAAACGCTAGATGGTACTTTCAAATGAGCACATACCTTGACATGATCTTGAAGGTGTTCAAGATGGATCAGTCAAAGAAGGAGTTCTTGCCTGAGTTGTAAGGTATGAATTAAGAGTTAAAGCTCGACCACGCCAGAAGAGAGAGAAAGGACGAAGGTCGTCCCCTATGCTTCAGACATAGGCTCTACAGTATGCCATGCTATGTACCGCACCTGATGTGTGCCTTGCTACATATCTGGCAAGAGGGTACAAAGGTGATCATCGTCGTTAGAGATTTTTCATCTTTGACGAGAGGCTTCCCGTACTCGTATCTGTGTTCGTCCACCTCCATGAAATCAGGAAGTTGATCGTCAGGTAGGTAATCTCTAAGATTGCTATAACCGGGCACCGTCCCCGGAGCATTAGCGATGATGTCGCTAGACACATTGAGCGGGGGGCACGATTGATTTGCTTGTTCGCCGAGCTGGGCAATTTTTTCGCAGCTGCTCGTTCATTTGACCTTTGATGTCTGATAGTACTTCCCGACCGCTCCGCATCGAGATATGCCTTTTCAGTAATGTGCTCATAGTTGGTTTTCGGCGGAGACTTTGGTGGTTTCCTCAGGGCATCGATAGCGCGCTTTGCTTTCACCGGATCTACCTTCTCCTCCGGAGGTGGATGTCTATTTGCTTTCAAGGCTTCAAAGAAGTCCTTCACTTCGGTTCGCACGATCTTCGCGTTTTCCTCCTCGGTCCTCTCGTACGGTAACTTCTCTAGAGGCTTGAGAGAAGGACCGTATCTGTATTGCCTCCAGCCTCTGGCTGTACTGCCAGACGCCAGAGCAGACGGAGCGGCTGCGGCGTCTGTCTTCTTTCGTGCTTTCTTACGAGGCGGAGGAGAAGGACTACGACGCGCCAGAGCAGCCGGGGTGACGGCGGGTCTCTTCTCCCTTGATGGCGAGGTGGAGAAGGAGGAGGCTGCTGGCTGCTCGGGCGCGCCGGCGCAGGCGGAGAAGGAGGCGGAGTGCCGCCACGCGCTGGAGAAGGAGGCTGAGTGCCCTGATCACTCGCCGGAGGAGGCGGAGGAGGAGGCGGAGTGCCCTGACTCGCCGGAGGAGGAGGAGGAGGAGGCGGAGGCATCCAGTTCGGAAGGTTGATGAGCTCCTTCCGCCATAGGCATGGAGTCTTCAGAGAAGAACCCAGCCGAATCTCCCCTTCACCCGTAGGGTGGTCAAGCTCAAGGTCCTCAAATCTGTCCGTTATTTGATCCACAATCACCCTAGCATATCCTTCTGGAATCGGCTGGCCGTGGTAGGTTGAGCCAGGTTCATTAGGTATAACAGAGCCAACAGCCGCCTTGACTTTCAATGTCATCCATCGCGTCATAAGGTGGCAATGTTGAGACTCTGTGATAGCATCCACGGGGTAGCCCGTGAAGACAGGCTGCAGCTGCTGAGTCTGCTCGATAGAAGCCACGCTGCTTCTCCACTGAGATGGCGGGGTAGCTTCAGGGGAAGCTTCGGCAGGTCGTTTGCTGCGATCTGCTTCTCGTTCCTCTAGCCCTTGTACCCTTTTGTGCAGCGCCTGCAGTTGGCTATGCTCCACTTTCTTCCTCCTCTCACGGGTTTTGTAACCCTGCGTCCGAAACCCAGCCTTCCACGGAAGGGAGCTGGCGTGCCTCGTGTCCGTCCGGGGTGCTCGGGATTCCCGAGGGCCATTGTGAGCTCATCGTTCTCTCATGCAGAGCGAACGTCCCTTCTGCGCTTTCTCGATATACCCCGAAGCTTCGGCGGGTATTCGCGATTGCTCTTCCGTCCAAACGCACTTCCACGATCAGGGGTCAAGGATCCGCCAACCCGGAAGAACCAAGTCCGCAGCGGTCAGCCATCTCAATGTCTCGGTTCGACCCTTTAGCAACCAGGTCATTCTCAGCCTTGTCCCACAAAGGTCGGGCTTTGAGGTAACCACCTGACCCCGTGCGATGGTGATGCTTCTTCTTCGCAGCATTAATCTTGTTTGTCGCTGACATCTTCTTACTCTTTTCCGATGTCTTATGGGCCACAAATGCGGGCCATTGATCTCTGATCTTCTCATACTTTCCGGTGAATTCTGGTGTCTCTTCTTTGTCGACAAATGTTTTTAGCTCATTCTTCCACCTCCTGAATAGTTCTGCCATCTTCTTAAGAGCATGAGACTCGATCAATTCCTCTTTAACTGGCTTCTCTGGATCCTCCTCTGGCGGTAGGGTGAAATTTGCCTTAAGCGTTGTCCAAAGATCTTCTTTCTGCATATCGGAGACATAAGACGTCGGCACCTCAGGGTCTTCCTTCTTTGGCTTTAACCATTGCTGGATACTGATCGTGATCTTGTCCCTAACAAGAACCCCGCACTGAGCACGAAATGCATCCATTGTCCGGATGGGTTCAATCGGCTTGCCATCGCGTGCGATTGCTTTGATCTCAAACCTTTCATCCGAGCGCAACTTTTTCTTCGGGCCTCGTTTCTTTACCGAAGTTGAGCTCGATCCGGAGGGCTAGAGAAAAAAGAAGAAAGACGAGAGTTAATTAATATGTGTACATATGAAAACAATGAATGCATCAATTAACTAGTCAGCACGGGCTTAACTAATATATATATACCTGGACGGACTCGGTTCGGTCACCGGAGCAGTCAGCACGGTCTCCTTCTTGTACCTCCATTGGGTCACCGGAGCCATCATGAACATAGCCCTCTTCTTGTACCGACATTAATGGGCCGGAGCCATCATGAACATAGCCCTCTTCTTCACCCAGTCCTTCCTGACCATCGGTGTCGTTGAGAAATGACGCAACGACATCACTTCCTTGTGCAATTATGTCCCCCAACATCGCTTATGTTGCTTCGTCTCGGGAGTGCTCCATAGTTTCTGCAAATATTTACAACATGTCATTATTATTCAAACATGGTAAATATGGATATATATTAGTGGCAAACGTAGAACTAGCTAGCTAATCACAATAAGGAATCATGTTAGTGGCCTCGACGCTGCTTCTCTAGGGTTTGGGGTGGCCTAGACAACGCTTCAAGGGTTTGGGGTGGCCTCGACACAATGCTTCAAGGGTTTGGGGTGGCCTCGACGACAACGCTCTTTTAACTTGGTAAATTTGGGTGGCCTCGAGAGAGTTTGTCGGGTAGGGCCACGGCGGGAGGGGGTAGGAGACCAACATAGTTTTTTCTCTAGGGTTTGGGTGTCCTCGAGAGTTTTGATCGAGCGAGAGGGCTGAGGGGGGTGCTGCCGTGGTATAAGTTATCACGGTCGAGAGGGGGTATATATATCGACCGCCCCTCATGTCGAAGTTATCCGGGAGGGGGTTATATCGACATCGACAACGATGCCTCATACATATACATGGGAAAATAATGTTATCGGGGAGGGGGTATATCGGTACCCCCCCCCCCTCGTGTTGAAGTTCTCGGGAGGGGGTATATCGACAACGACATACCCGATAAAAAAATAATAAGACAAAAGAAGAAATAAAAAGAGGAGAAGAAGAAAGGAATAGAAGAGAAGCAATCGAAGAAAATTCTATTTTTTTTCTTCTTTCTCCTCTATTCCTTTCTTCTTCTCCTCTTCTTTTTCTTCTTTTTTCCTCTTCTTATTTATTTCTCCTCTTCTTCATCTCCTCTTCTTCTCCTTTCTTCCTCTTCTTATTTTCCTTTTCCTCTCCTTCTTTTCTTCATCTTCCTTATCTTCCTAGCTAGATCTATAATAATAATCTACAAATGTAACTTTTGCATATATAAAACCTTTTATTCTTCTTCCTTCTCTTCCTTCTTTTCCTAAATATATAAAACTTTTCTAAAATGAAACTAACCTAAAATGTACTAAATAAGAGAACATATATAGATAAAACTAACCTAAAATGTACCCAAATGTACTAAAATCTAACTTTTATATGCATAGAGAACATACATACATATATACATTTTTATAAAAAGGCAAAAAACAAATCATCATATATATGAACAAAAAATCTAAAAAAAATACATATAATCAGATATACATACATACATATACTCACACATATACATATAATCTGGAAAAAAAACATCATATATATGTGAAAAAACAGAGGAGAGGACAGGGGGGCGGCGCCGGCCGGCCTGACCAAGGAGAGGTGCGGCGTGGTCGGGCTAGGGGCACAGGAACGGCGCCGGCGTCGGTGTACAGGGTGGCGACGGCGGCGTGGTCGGGGCAGGGGCGACGACAGCATGGTCGGGGCAGGGGCGATGGCGTTGACGGGCAGAGGCGGCGGCACGCGTCGATGGGCGGGTTGAGGCGTGGCGAGGCACGGCGGCGGCGCGTGGCGTGGTCGGGGCAGGGGCGACGGCGGCGTGGTCGGGCGGGCAACGGCGGCGTGGTCGGGCGCGGCAGAGGCACGGCGAGCTCGGGCAGCCTGGCGGCGTCGTCGAAGGGATCGAAGAACTGAAGAAATTTTCACGATTGTTGGCTTATATATCAAAGGCATTGGTACCGGTTCGTGGCACCAACCGGTACCAGTGCCCCCCTTTAGTCCCGGTTGGTGCCACCAACCGGGACCAAAGGTCTCTTTTCAGCAGCCCAAAGGGTGGGAAGCGGCGACCTTTGGTCGGTTGGTGGCACCAACCGGGACTAAAGGTGAGCATTGGTACCAATGCCCACCCTTTAGTCCCGGTTGGTGCCACCAATCGGGACCAAAGGCCCCTGTGCTGCCCATGTCGGGGCCAAAGTTTAGTCCCACCTCGCTAGTTGAGAGGGGCGCGCAGTGGTTTATAAGCCCCACTGCCGCACCCCTCTCGAGCTCCTCTCCACCGCAGGCTTGCGGGCCTACTTGCTACTGCTTTGCCTGATGGGCCTTTTGGGCCTACTGCGGGCCTGAATCCTGGCCCATGGATGGGTTTCTAGCCGTATTCAGGCCGTGGTGGCCTAGTTGGTGGCAAATTTTTGGTTTTTTCCCAGTTTTTTTGTTTTCTTTTTTGCTTTATTTTTTTTCTACTTACAACAAAATACTTATTTATTTTATTTTGTTTTGTTTATAATTACTTATTAATTTTAATTTATGATAATTCTTTTTGCTATTAAAGTTTCTAACAAAAAAAGTTCTTTATGAAAATTCTTTTTGCTTCTAATGATTTTGAACAGAAAATACTTTGATAATTTTAGTTGCATCAATTTTATATAATTTTAGTTTCAATAATACTAGAAGTTGCTTATAATGTTTTGAACAGAAAATACTTTGATAATTTTAGTTTCATAAATTTTATTTATGTTATTAAAGTTTTTTTTGTTTCTACTTATCTATTTTATTAAAGTTTATATTATTTTGTTTCAAATTACTTATTTATTTTATTTTATTTTGTTTCTGACTTCATTTGTTATTTTTCATGCATTTACTGATTATTTTGAGCTGTAAGACCATGAAATTGTAAACATTTGAAATGAACTCTGAAAAGGTTCCAAGTTGGCATGGTATCATCATTTCACCCACATAGCATGTGCAAGAAAGTAGAGAGACTTACGGCAAAAACTGGATGCACTTCGTGTACAAAACAGACAATCTCCTTCGAAGTATCAGGGTTTCATACGGAAACTAAATGCATTACAAAGGGATTTCATTTCTTTTGAACTTATTTGAACACCCTTGTTTTTCTGTGTTCAAAATGCACCATTCAAAGCCACATCATCAATTTACAACCCTTTCTGACTTCATTTGTTATTTTTCATGCATTTACTGATTATTTTGAGCTATAAGACCATGAAATTGAAAAGCATTTGAAATGAACTCTGAAAAGGTTCCAAGTTGACATGGTATCATCATTTCACCCACATAGCATGTGCAAGAAAGTAGAGAGGCTTACGGCAAAAACTGGATGCATTTCGTGTACAAAACAGACAATCTCCTTCGAAGTATCAGGGTTTCATACGGAAACTCGACTCGTCTGTTACAAAGGGATTTCATTTCTTTTGAACTTATTTGAACCCCCTTGTTTTTCTGTGTTCAAAATGCACCATTCAAAGCCACATAATCAATTTACAACCCTTTCTGACTTCATTTGTTATTTTTCATGCATTTACTGATTATTTTGAGCTATAAGACCATGAAATTGAAAAGCATTTGAAATGAACTCTGATAAGGTTCCAAGTTGGCATGGTATCATCATTTCACCCACATAGCATGTGCAAGAAAGTAGAGAGGCTTACGGCAAAAACTGGATGCACTTCGTGTACAAAACAGACAATCTCCTTCAAAGTATCAGGGTTTCATACGGAAACTCGTCTGTTACAAAAGGATTTCATTTTTTTGAACTTATTTGAACCCCCCTTGTTTTTCTGTGTTCAAAATGCACCATTCAAAGCCACATCATCAATTCACAACCCTTTCTGACTTCATTTGTTATTTTTCATGCATTTACTGATTATTTTGAGCTATAAGACCATGAAGTTGAAAAGCATTTGAAATGAACTCTGAAACCAAAGTACATACATAGTTCTCCAGAGCATTAAAACCAAAGTACATACATAGTTCTCATTGAACAACATATAGCTCTCCAGAGCATCTAATTAAACCATACATTGAAATTATGTAAAACATTTCAATGCAAAAACAAATGCGATCATAACCGCAACCAAGGTAACAACTGATCCAACTGCATAATGATACCAAGCCTCGGTATGAATGGCATATTTTCTAATCTTTTTAATCTTCAACCGCATTGCATCCATCTTGATCTTGTGATCATCGACGACATCCACAACATGCAACTCCAATATCATCTTCTCCTCCTCAATTTTTCTTATTTTTTCCTTCAAGTAATTGTTTTCTTCTTCAACTAAATTTAACCTCTCGACAATAGGATCGGTTGGAATTTTCGGTTCAACAACCTCCTAGATAAATAAAATCTATGTCACATTGGTCGGCATAATTGTCATAAACAATAAATGAACCAAATAGTTATGAAAAGATAATATATACCACATCTGAATCATAGAGCGGGGCCGAGGGCCGACGAGGCGGATACCAAAACCATCGCACTATATAATAACAAGGAATAATAAAAGTAAGAAAATTAGACAAGTGTCTATCTGAAGTCAGAATTTTTTACTTTCAGAAAGAAGATAAGAACAAGAGGCCACCACGGTGGTGCCGGCGACAAGATCGGCGCGGGCGATCGACGGCGGTGAAGACGGGGCGGGCACGGGGCGTGACGGACCACTAAATCTAGAAAGTTCTTGTTGAAAATGGAGCTCGGAGGTTGAGTTTCGGGAGGAGAAAGCTTAACTAGTGTGGCTCGGGCATTTCATCGAACACCTCATGTGCATAGGAGGTGAACTAGAGCACCCAAATGCCCTCCCCTCGCCGGCTTGACAAAACAGAGCACTGTGGAGTGCTCTGCCGCGGCAATGGGGTATATATAGGCAAGTTATTTGTCCCGGTCCGGACTAAAGTTATTTTCTGTCCGGTTCAAGCCAAAGAAGGACCAATGGTTGTGGGCAGAAGAAGAGGACCATTGGTGGGTTAAATATTCGGCTGGGACAAATGGTTCCCACGACAAGGAACAATGCCCACGAGGCCCGGCCGGCCTCGGCTCATGAACCGGTCTAATACTACATTAGTCGGTTCTTGAAGAACCGGGACTAATGGGCTGGCCAGGGCCGAACGATAGCCCTGTTTTCTACTAGTGATGTTGACATTGAAACAATAGCGATGGCAAAAGAATCCTGCAGATAACATATCGGAAGGACCAAGAATCTGGTACATTACCCAGGTAATGTTGTATACTTAATACCGTTATTATGGCAAAAACAACAGGATGATTAATTGATCTACACAACATGACATTATACTTTAATTCAGTATTATAGCGACAACAGCAGTACACTAAGAATAGGCTAAAAAGGAGATCATTGTTGTCCAATAAACTTATTCACTTTCGTAAAGAATGTGGCCATTGTAATAGAGATTTGTTATTCTGCTATAATTTTTTTCCTTCAAGTTTTATGGGATCATCAGTGTTCATGTATCAAAGAGTGCTTTCATCGGCCGCAGCGAGGGCTACAGCGACGTCAGCGGCACAGCGGCACCGAGATTGGCTCAACGGCACAGCGTGTGTCGATGCCGCCAGGCCGCGCGCCGCAGCGTCCGCTCCGCTCGCCACGCGGCAGCTCGGCGACGAGCACCCGCCGGCACGACGGGCACGAGAAGTGTGAGCGCAGCCAGGCGTCGATGCAGGCCGCGTGGAATGCGTGGCTGCACTGCGGCAGCATCCTCATGTCCTGGCCGTCCTTGAACTCGGCGAGGCAGATGGCGCACTCGTCCGCCTCCGACGCCTCGCCGCCGTCGGCGACGTACCTGACGCTGACGGTGGGCAGCGCACGCATCACCTCCTTCTTCACGCCCCTGTTGGCGATGGGCGGCGCATCCGCGCCACGAGGCCAAGGCCGAGGACGAGCACGCGCACCGCGCCACGAGGCCGAGGAAGCAGACCAGCGCGCAGAGCAGGCCGGCGAGGATGAGGACCGGGCCGAGCCACACCAAGGTTGAGGCCACACCGCAGCTCGCGCTGCTCTAGCCGGGCGGCGAGGAGGAAGCAGGGCGCGCGCGGCCGGCCGGGCGTCGAGGAGGCGGGGAGGAAGCAGGGCGCGGCGTGAGTGCTCGTCGAGGAGGAAGCAGGGCGTGGAGATGCACCCGGGCGCCCCCTCACGCCGGCGAGCCTGCGGAGCATCCGTCCTAGGCGACCTTGTCGAGAACGCCGGACGCCGGCCACGCGACCTCGCTGCCCCGCACGCCGCACGCCGCACACCGGACGCTGGCCTCGCTGCCTCGTCGGCGCGCGCGAGAGAGAGGGGGGCATGAGAGAGGAGAGAGGAAAAGAGAGGAGAGAGGGTGAGGGCATGCGGGTGGGGCCCAGATGAAAAGAGAGGAGAGAGGGAGGTGGGAGGCTGAGGGTGACCCAACAGCGAGAAAAATGAACCGCCGGCACGCCCAGCTGCCCCCCAGGGGGCTGGGTTTGGGGTGGGTTTGCCGGCGTCATTTTTCTCCAAATCCGGCGAAAAGTGAGGCTTTGGGGGCGCGAGTGGGAGGATTTTTTACCGCGGTGCTAAAAAAATGGCCTGGAGGCGTTCCTGTGGGCGCAGCTGAAGATGCTCTTAAGGTATGTGGCTTATTCGAGTCCAAGCAGAAAGAAGCATACTAATCACGTTCCTTCTTAATTAAGATGTCGTATTATTGAGCCACAACCAGATAAGCAAGACACAAGTTAGGGCCAGTGAGTTTTATGTATGGATCTGGTTGACATATATTTAAGGAGAAATTGCACAAGAAGCAACTCCTTTGAGTCATTCATTATGAAAGCAAACTCTTATTTTGAGCTTAGTAAACAGGAGTTATAATTTTCTGATTGCACAAGTAAACTGTAATTTTTTATTGTAATCTCTACAAACTTATCAATAGACAACCCGCAGAAACACTAGGTATCTTCTGAATCATTATATGCAACAAATGTCCCTCCAGCTAGATGATATAGATATTGCAAAAGAGAAGGATTTTGTTTTCCTCTGTTATCATAACAAGTGCTTTTGTTCTTAGTTTTAGTTCTCATATTATTCATCCAAATATCATGGTCAAAATAATCGAGTATCATCAAAGTATATTGCAATCGGTTCCAACCGCAAAACGCAACATCATCTAATTCTCAAAAAAGAAGAGAAAACTTTGATGAGCCATTTTCCTTGACTTGGTTCACGCGCATCTGCAAAAAGGATTCCATTCACTAGCTGCCATGTCCGACTTGAAACCATCAAAGTGAGCGTCGTTGGGTCACACATCACGGTGCCGGAGTCGATCTCCTCCACCTTCAGCATAACCTCATTGGGGCTCTCAACGATGCCACTCTTCTATGGCTTGTTGGCACCGAGAGGCCTTTCAAATATACATTGTACTTTCATGTACGTACATATTTTGATATTTCACACATATGAAACCATATGGCAACATCATTTTCACTAATGCACAATTCATTTTGTCATCCTACTTTTTATTACATCTTTGTCATTTGTTTGCTTGACTCCAACTTTTCTTCCAGATGAAGATCAACGATTCGTTCCATCCCCGTTAAAAAAAAAGAGCATTCTATAGTGCAAGTTTCACTCCCATCGTTTTTTAGTAAATAGAGAGGGACTATTAAAGCAACACAAATGCGTTGAAAAAATTATGTATGTTGAAAAGAAATTTAGGAAAATGGCAGGATTGTTGATCCTCCATATTTTTGCGAAAATATGATCCTGCATTGCGAAGTGTTTTCACGTGATTCTGATCAAGGGCCCTTTGTGTGAGGTCTTTGAGCTCCTTTATTCACAATTATTTTTGTTGCAAAGGCCGACCTCTCAACCAATGAATAGACAAATTGAAAGTGCCTCAGCTAACATAAACATGTTGAAGTTCTAGTTGTGCCTTTCCTTCTGAGCACATTGTTGTCCTGCTAATGGTATTTGCCCATGTATCTTGTAGTTGTGATTCCATTTTCATGTGGTACTCCCTCCATTCCATGAATAATGTGCGATACATATGTGTATGCACGCATCTTATCATGTACAATGGTTGATAAAGAGCTCATAATGTTTTCTTATGCCTTCCATTTGTCCAGAGAAGAAAAAATAATAATCATACAATGGGTTGTCACTTAATGTCATCTCTAGTGATTATTGTTTGTTATATTGAACTTAGAAAATCTCCATCTGCAATTGGCATATAGGACACTCTATATGTCACCGCCCCCTATATCCTACTAGGCAACCATATCTCTCATTTGCAAAACATCAAATACATCCAAACAAATGCATGTGGATAACTGAACAATACAAATACACAAAACAGTTGATATAAACACACAAAATAAGTTCAGATTGGAATAATGCATGACTCAAATATAAAATTTATTCGGAGTGCATAGCTCAAACTTTAAATTCAATGACTTCCAGTACGGATCCACATATGTTCCACGAGATCATTTAGTAGTTGCATATGTGTCTGGGTATCTCAAAGTTGTCGATGTATCTTCCTGAAGTTCACAACATGGGCTGCATCTTGTTTCATGAAGCGTACATGTACTCCGGTCTTCTCAAAATCATGTATGCGGGTTGCTCCTTCGCCCACATCCGCCACAATCACGTTGTGCAATATTACACGACAAATTATCATCTACCGCAAATTTCTTTGAACAACACGTATTTGTAGCTCCATGAACAATAACCAATGTGTTTGGAGCACTCCAAATGCCCTCTCACCATCCTTCCTAATATATTCTTGCATTTATGCAAAGAGACTTTGTTTGCTACCTTATGACTAGGTATAGTCTTCACAATGTCTCACACCGAAGATAGATGCCATTGGCCAGACAGTACCCCACCCATTGATTGTGTACGTTGGAGCCCCATCACAAAGACTCTTGAACAATGGAGATCACTGAAGCACGTTGATGTCGCTGTGAGAACCAGACATGCCAAAGAAAGCATGTCAAATCCACAAGTCCTTTGAACTACTTTTTAAGTATGATGGCTTCCTCTTTAGTGTGACCTTGGTACTGTGCGTGCAAATCTCATGGGCAGTTCTTCCATTGCCAATGCATACAATCGACTGAATCAAGCATACTTGGCAAACCTCTTGCTGCTACAACTGCCAATAACTTTCTATGACCTCCACAGTTAGTTTTATCAAGTACGCAAGTCCAGACACCTTCACCACAGTGTAAGAAAATTTTGCCATTCCCTCAATTCATGTGCTCTCCCCATCCATACGTCCCCATCAATGACATTTTTGTTAAACACATGGCAGATGAGGTGTATGCTTGACGGAGTAGGACGTCCCGGGGCGAGGAGGCAACGATCGTGTCCGAGTGGCAAATGAAGTCCTAGAGGAACAAGGGGCGGTGGTGGCGTTGTGGGTCAGGGCCAGGATAGCGGCGGATCTAGGCAAAGGGCGGCGCAGACAAGGACAGAAGTGAGAGGAAGAGGGCAGATCGGGCAAGGACTGGTCACATTTGAAGGGATTTTGGGTGGGTCGGACCTGTCGGATTCGGTGTGTCGAACGTGTCCGGCCGCGCCCAAACTACCCCGAGTTTGCTCCACATATGGTTCAGCCGCCCCAAATTCGCTCCACATATGAGTCGGGTCTGAAAGTCCGATTTAATGGCGGTTTTTTTGTCGCATGCAAAGAGGCGCAGTTTTTTTTGTCGATTTATTGGGTCCAGTATAAAGCGCAGTTTTTTTTGGGACTAATCATGCCAACTGTAAGCATCTTTAATCTGCAAAAAATGACGAAAGTAGTAACCGGCGAGCGTTCGCCAGGGAGGAACCGCCAGCGAACGCCTGAACCGCCCCATGATCTTGATCCTACGGTGGAGATTGGGAAACTTTTCCGCACTCAAAACGAAAGAAATACCATAGCAGTTTTGTTAAAAAAAAGCCACCGAATTTTTCCCAAAACACTCAAACTGCCGGACGAACGTTCGCAGATGCCATCTCTCGTGGCGAACGTTCGCTCGCCAGATATGCCCCGACAGCTGTCGCCTTCCAGGTGGGCCCCACGCGACCAGATAGGAGGAGGAGGCAGACACGTCACCCACGCGAAACGAGAAGCCTCTCTCTCTCTCTCTCTCTCCAACCTCCTCCGCACCGCACCGCCACCGCCACCGCCGCGCCGCCCATCTCTCCTCCTCCTCCCCGGCGGGCCAGGGCGATGGACGGCGAGGGCGACGGGGCCCAGGGCCTGGAGGAGCAGGCGGCGGCGGCGGCCGAGGCGGCGCGGGAGCTGCGGGACGCCGCGGCGGCCCTCGCCGTGCGCCGCGCCGCCGACGAGGACGCGCTGCGGCGCCGCGCCGTCGCGCTCGACGCCGACGTCCGCCGCCTCCAGGGCTCCCTCGCCCCCTCGACCCCGCCACGCTCGACAAGGTCCGCGTGCCCCCTTCGCCCGCCCCTCCTCCCTCCCTCCCTGCCTGATTCGAAATTCGATCCCCGTCGCTCCCTCCTCGCCCGCCCTCGCGCCGCGGCCCTCGCTGCGGCCAGCTCTCGAGGCAGCAGCACCGTGCGTCCTCAGGGCGTGCCTTCTCCGCGTCGCTGCTGCCTCGCGCGCGCGCGCTCCGTGTGTGTGTGTGCGGCATCGGAATCTGCTCCGTGATCCCGGCCGAATTCGTTGCTGTACGAAGGTGTGGCGCTTCTGCTTGGTCCAGGAGCGCACGGATTTGTGTGTGTTGCGGCAAATCATTTTTGTCTCGACGCGGTGTGTTTGCCGATTCAATCGCTGCTTCATCTCGCCTGAGCACCAGGACCAGGGGATCCTCTTCACCAGTTCTCGAGCTGACAGAGTATATAGTTGGGCTAACACCAACCTCGCAGCGCGAAGCTAGAGATTATTACTCCATTCGCTAGAGATTATCCATCTGAAGCTAGAGATTATTAAGCCCAGAGTTGTCCATCTGAAGCCAGTGATTATTGCTCCATATGCTAGCCACACGCATCTTGCAAAGTGCTCCCATGTGTTTATTGTTTTGCGAGTACTTCCATGTATTGTTTCGGCATGTACAAATGATAGTATACATACTATTTTCTTATGTTCTCGTTTGTATTGTTTCAGTTGCTTAAATAAGAATCGCCGTCTACAGGTCCCGTTATGTTACCACTGCTTATCTTACTAATGTATATACTATTTGTCTTATGTTCTTGTTTGTATTCTGTTGCCATATGTGCAGGTCGAGGAGGAACTGGAACGTGCCAGGGCAGCAATCTTAGACGGCGACGTGGCTGCGTTTCTTCCAAGCAAGGGAAATGGTCAGTTACATTTTGTTTCCTTCCTGGCCCCCATTTTGTCTGGGCTGAAGTTTAGTTGTTTCTTTATGAGTTGTGGTTGAAGCCCACTATGTCTGAACCTTTAGGAAAGTTCCTTAAGAAGTTTGTTGGCCCTGTGAATGTGCGGGTGGCAAGGAAGGAGGACAAGCTCAAAGTGAAGGATGAATACAACAATTATAGGGTAATAATCTTTAGATGTTTTCCCTTAAGATATTGTATGCATATTTTTTCGGGTATGACATCGTGAACTGAGTAAATTAAAATTATCTGCTTATATTCTTTATGACCTCTAGTATGATGATTAATGCATTCTAAACTGTTCATGATTTTTGTGGTGTAACATAAAACTTCTAATGGTTGTTCCTATTTGTGCTGCATAAGTTTTGGTTTATGTTAGGCATTCATAAAAACGATATGGCCTATGTCACTGTTACCCTGACACTGCTGACATGTAAGCTAAATTTGAACTATCAAAATTGTACGTCTGTATGTTCAAGCTCACAATCATGCAAGTTGAAAATCTCCTGCCTGTTTTGCATGTGATAAAGTTGGCTTAGTTAATACAGACAAACAAAATGTTGTACTGTATGCTGGTAATTTGCTTCAAGGCTCTGTAAGGTTACCATCTATGTTCAGTTCAAATTGTATTTTGTTAGTGAAATATTGTAAGCTTGCTAACATTTTTTATCTTCCAAATTTCTACACCATGCCTGACGATCTAGATGGTTTAACCTTTTCTATTGGCAGGATAGGGCTGCCTATATGTTCCTGTTGTTTCCATCCACTCTCCTCTTACTGAGATGGTGGGTGTGGGATGGGTGCCTTCCAGCATTGGCGGTTCAGGTGTACCAGGTATTTGTTGAGTACTTTCACATACCCTGAGTATATTTCCTCAGCTCATCGCATCATTGTCCGACAGAATTGATCAAAAGACTATGTTTCCACTTTGCAGGCTTGGTTATTATTCCTCTACACAAGTTTTGCTTTGCGGGAGAATGTGTTGCTTGTAAATGGAAGTGATATCCGTCCTTGGTAAGGATCAAAACTTTCATCACTTAATATATAAAATTGTAGACTGCAGCATTCAAGCAATTAGTTTTTTCAAACTTGTCCAGTCAAGTGTGCTCAAATTTTAATAAATGTCTTTATTTAGCTCTAAAATCTGGCATCGACACATCTGTTTGTTTTGTTCCAGCAAGGCCATGTTTAGTTTGTTCTCCAAATCTTGCAAAATCAATTTCTTCTCCAAAGCATGACTATCTGATAATAATCATAAGTGCTGCTATATTTTCAGGTGGATATACCACCACTATTTAGCAATGCTAATGGCTCTTGTTAGCCTTACTTGGGAGATAAAGGGACAGCCTGATTGCTCGAGTAAGCAGGTATATGATATTTTTGTAGAAGTTGGTATGTTGCTTTGTTGTTAGTCCCAAATTTTAAAGACTAAAAAACACACAATCTGGCCTTTTTTGCAGAGAGGGGTACAACTTTTCTTGCGTTGGGCAATCATGCAAGGAATTGCAATGCATCTACAGAATAGGTACCAGCGTCAAAGATTACGCACCCGAATTGCTCTGGGAAAGGTGAGGCCTTCCTTTAATTTAACAAAGAGATCGATATGTGCCCTTTACTCATTTAATATTAGAACTTTGCAACATGAGTATATAAAAAGTAACTAGTAATATTAAATAAGATTCTGATCAGTATCAACTGTAGATGATCCTGCATATAATCAAAGTATATTCATGGAGATCTATAGTTGGTGCTTGTGAAAAGCAATTCAGTTCGCTTGTTGTTTAGCTAGGAGTTGGAGACAGCATTTGCGCCAAATAAATAAATATAAGAGTTGTGACCTTCCCTAAAATAAATCTTATGCGCAAACACTTTTTTGTAAACTTGATGAACTGTTAAATAGATGATTAGATGTTCTCATAATTATACGTTTCCCACTGTGACTTTTCATTACCAGTAAGAGTAGTATTTTCTTTGTCTCATTTTGATTTACTCTGTTGTCATTGACTACTTGCAGGCTAAAAGAATGGATGTCGTCGCTGGAGAAACAGCTGGTGTGGAAGGGCAGCTATTGCTACTATATCCTGTTCTTTTTGTATTACAGGTAGGTGTCAGGCGAGCCCATAAAACATGTCAGCTCTTAGTTTTCCCATAATATGGCAACTAAGCAGGGCCTTGGGAAACTAATTAGCGGTCGGTAGATGACCAATTCTTGGTGGTCATGTTGTTTGGTTCTTGATACTTTAGTTACATGTGTCTTTACCTTACCGTTCAGTCGGAAGTGAGAATAGAAGCAACAAGATGGCTAGTAGGCAATTATATTCTTTCTAGTTCTGCACCATCGGATCTCATCTTGGTCACTCATGTTTACAGGGGTTTGAAGCATATGTCGGAGTGTTGCTTCTTCAGACGGCGTGGCACGGGCTCACCTCTGAATGGCAGGCAAGTATTAAGTCAACGGTATTCGCAGTTGCAATACGAAGTTTCCATGACGATTAGGCCATATGCACTAGTCAACTGTCATATTTGTTGTTGTTTGGCCTATTATTTGGCCTCCCTGAAGCGACTCTTGTCGCCCGCCCGCCTTTCCAGGTCATAGTGTGCGGGATCTTGCTGGTGGTGATGGCGGTTGGCAACTTCGCCAACACGGTGGAGACGCTGGCCCTGAAGCTGAGGTTCAAAGCAAAGATGAAGAGGACGAGGCACAGGCAGGACCCCGGGCAGGGCGGTCCGGACCGCCCGCATCAAAATTGATAGTAATCCAGGTGATGGCGCCGCCCCATGCCTGGAACGGAAACAACAACGCTGACAAAACCATCTCTTCTGTAAATCCCTAAACCGGTACACCGTCTTTTTGTTCCGTTCCCGTGCGCGTGCTCGTGGTTTTTCCTTTTTTCTGTTACTAGTAAATCCGGCTCCGTTCCATGCACGATATGGCGACTCGACTCGACTCGACGGACAATAATGACACTTTCAAGCTGGTGCAATCATTCTGTATTACTGACTGTTGCTTGTCCAGCACTTTTGACAGCAGGCATGCATGCTTGCTTGAACCAAGCGTCCCAGAAGCTCCAACGCTTGGTGCTCTTTCTAACTGGCATCGAGTAGTGGTGTGGTAGTATCCAACAATTCCTTCTTCAGATCCTCCAACGATTATATGTATCCAATTCCTTTTATAGAATCCCGTGATACATCTATGTCGTCCAACACCTGCTCCTGCAGCCATGATTGGAAGATCATTGAGCAGTGAGCATTTTCGGAACCAAGATTTCTCTTCTCATTAGCCTGCATCTTGGTAATAGCAGTACCATGTTGGGTAAAAGTTTAAACTATGCACTGCATGGCCAGGATTTTTATTGCACCCGTTTATGGAAGTAAGTAAGTGAAGTCGGATCATATTTACATCCCACTCATTTCCAGCACTAGACACTAAACCAATCCATTTTCTACCACTAAATGTCCTCTAAAACACACACACACACACACAAGAAAGAGAATGAGAAGGAGAAGAAGATGATGAAGCTAATGGAGCTTCTGAAAAATGGGGTCCGGTGCTCCGGTCAGCTAGCTGGTCATGCGGAACAAGTCGAGCAACTTGAGGTCGCCGTCTGTCGTCGCCGCGACGGACCTCGCCGCCTTCTCCGCGACGGCCGCCCGCACCTGTGCCATGGTCGGCCGGAGCCCCGGCTGCGGCGCCACGCACTCCACGGCGATCCGCGCGACGTCGCCGGCCTCCACGGCATCATAGTCGTCGCCCAGCCTGCCGTCCACGAGCCCCGCCGCCCCGGACGCCCTCACGCGCGGCAGCACCCTCGCCGCCAGGTACTGGCAGCTGCCGTCCGGGCCGGGCACGCCGGCGGCCGGCGAGCCGGTGAGGGCCTCGAGCAGGAGCACGCCGAAGCCGTACACGTCGGACTTCTTGGACACGATGCCCGTGCGGAGGAAGAAGGGGTCGGCGTAGCCCGGCGAGCCGACGGCCGCCGCGCCCCGGGCGGGGGCCACGGCCGCCGAGAAGGTGCCCTCGCAGGCCGACCCCAGGTCGCAGAGCCGCGCGCGGCCGCCGGCGTCGAGGAGCACGTTGGAGGCCGACACGTCGCCGTGCACGACGGAGACGGCGTCGTGGAGGTGCTCCAGCGCGGCGGCCACGTCGTGGAGCACCCGCATGCGGTGGCGCCAGGTGAGCGGCGGCGTGGCGGCGTGGCGGAGACGGTCCGCCAGCGTGCCGCCGGGCATGTACTCCAGCACCAGCGCGCCTCCCTCCTCTGCAACAAGGACAACAAATTCAGTCATTTAACTAGTGAATAATATCACTATTTACGAGTATATTTACTTCAATTATTGCAGTAACAAGAGAAAACAATTCCTCTCCGCTGGGTATATTTTGTTTAAGACTGACGAAAACTAACATGTCGTTACCCCATCACGCTCAAAAAGGCAGCAGAAGAGAAAAATTCGGTGAGAGGTGGCGTTATTTTTCTCGGTAGGTAGGCAGTAGTGCCATCACTCATCAAGAAAAGTCAATTTACTCCGCATTTTCAATTCATCCTCTGTATTTTCCACACACCTGACAATGATAAAATATGCTCCTATTATTTAAGAAATGCAGAAAAGGTAAATCTGAGTTCTTTACAGGAACAGGAATTTAAGTTACTAATAAAAGTAATAGAGTACTTTCTACCAGCAGTGTAAGAATGTAATAAAATACAGTAAAAAAATTTCAAGGAAGAGGAAGTTCCCTCTGTTGTTTCCTCGGCCACATGGAGGCGAGGGAGAGCGTGGAGTCAAAGCTACAGCGGCAGCAGCACCGATGGGCATTTCCTTTGACGCGTGATGGGCATTTGATTTGATTTTCATTTTCTTTTGGTGCGGGATCGTCGGAGGAGGGAACATTTACCGTGGTCGTCGGAGTAGGCGAGGAGGGCGACGAGGCGCGGGTGCCGGCCGACGCGGCGGAGCAGCTCGAGCTCGCGCCGGAACGCGCCGAGCCGCCGCTCGCCGCCGCCGCACCAGCGGTGCACCTTGACTGCCGCCGGGGGCCCGCCGGCCACCACGGGGATCCTCGACAGGTACACGGCGCCGCCGGAGCCGCCGCGGCCCACCACGGCCGCCTCGTCGAACCCGCCCGTCAGCGCCTCCACCTCCCGCCACGCCAGCCGACGGGGCTCCGGCGCCCTGGGCTTCGTCCACGCCACCGGAACCGGAAGGGGCGGCTCCCGCTGCGGCACTTCTGGCGGTGGCCCCGCCCGCGCGGCGGCTTCCGGGTCGACGGCGGCGTAGGGGGCGGGCGCGGGGGCGCGGCGGAGCGCGGCGAGGCAGAGGCGGAGGAGGAGGAGCGCGATGGCGGCGGAGGAGAGCAGCAGGAGGCAGAAGAAGACCGTGGCCAGCGCCATGGCCACGTCCATGCCGCCGCCGCCGCCGGTGGTGAGCGCGCGCGCGCGCGCGTGCCTCCCCCGGACGCTGGGCTCGGCCTGCTTGCTTTCTTGGAGTGTGGGGGAAGTGCGACGGAAGGGACAGAATGAAGGGGAAGGGGAGGGTACGATGTATATGCATGGGAGAGAATTCGGAGGAGGACAAAAATGTGAGCTTTAGTCAGTAGCAGTGGTGTGGTGGGCATTAAACAAGATTTGATTATGTGCTACTACTAGTAGTATACCAAATACATTTAGCATATCACATTACAAAAGAGAAAAGCATGCACGAATATATTGTCCGGTAGGAGTTTAATGGAATGCACTTTAGTTGGAGTTTTTTAACGGAGCATGTGATTGTTTTTGGAGGCTTCAATGCTAATCAGTTGGCTCAAATTTAAACTAGGTATTAAACATTTATTTTTTCCAAAGATTTTCTTTTCTGAAAAAGATTCAGATCTACTATAAAATTCATCCGAAGTAATAAACATCTTAAACATAATAAAAATTACGTTGAGGTCCTTGAACCGCCAAACGATCACTACTATTGCCAGAATGATCTGATGTCGGTGATAGTTGGCAATTCTTCGTGCATGTGCCCCTACGGACTAACATCTTGAGCCACTGTCGTCACCGTTGAACTCTTGAATCGATATGAAAGCACCGCGCAACAAGATCCCTAACAAAAATCAAACTCAGAGCTCCACCGACTTTTCCAGACAGACGAACTCGATGACGATCGGATCTTGAAAAACTAAGCTTGAAGAAGAAGCGCCGCCGGTCACTCGAGCACCGCTATTGCGGGGACTGAAATCCCCAAACCAAAACTCTTGGTCGGAGCCAAGACACATGAATTTCCCTCCCGGCCAGTGAAGAGGCATGCGGAATGGTGACAAATCCACAAGCTCGCCGGCAAAGCTTAGAGAGGAAAAGTTTGCACTGGCGGCAACATACGAGAGAAAGAAAAGGAAATAGTTAGAGATGTTTTTTTTTCTAAGGTAACAATAATCCTCGTCCAAACACTCTTTGAATCTTCCTAAATTAAGAGGCAAAATACACCCAAACATTGAGGTAGCTATCACTAAATAATAAGAAGGACACGTGCATGAAGACTTCCCGACTCTCATCGACAAGGTCAAGCCGGCTCCGGTAAGGGAGCGGCGATAGCGACGCGTCAACGGCTCGTTCCGACAGGTTTTAGTGGTTGTTTGATGGCCTTGGAATCTCAATGTAATTTCATTATGTTTGAGATGCTTTGTACTTCCGGTGAACTTTTATAATAGGTCAGATCATTTCCGCAAAAAAAAGGGATATATAAAAAGAAAAGAGAGCAAAACTTTTAGCCTTTCCATTTATCACCACCTGTTTTAATCTCCTTTGATTACATTTTTATATAGTTAATTAATCTCTGTAGAAAAATCTCACTGGGTTTCGATAAATGCCGAGCTTATGTACCCCCCGACGATTTTCCTTTATGTTGTGTAGCGAGGCATTCAAATTCACATCACTTGTTCAAAATTTGAACATGTAATCCAACTCAAAAGAAAAATGAACAACTAATAATCATACCCGTCCTCCCAAGGTTACGCACGTACGGCCGATTGTATTTAAAAGTTATCGGCATCGATGCATGCGTCGACACGCACGTACGTCACGTACGCGGCCAACCGATATATTGAGGTACGTACGAGCGTACACGTGCACGGAGACCCGGCGGCAGTGTGGTTCTACCAGCTGGACGGATCGGAATCGGAGCGAAGCTTCTCCCAAAAAGTTTGATTTTGCCAGGCCCGATTCGCGAAGGTTGAACAGTGTCTCCCCATTTAATGTCGCCTCCCGCGCCGAGCCCTGCGCGTGGACGGCGGAATAGTACTGCTTGCTTGCTGGATCGGGTACTTAAGTTTGTAAAATTAGTTGAACGTATACTACGTATACCAGTCGATCAGATCAGTTTTACGGATCAGGTAAGGTAAACAAGTTGTAAGCAGGGTCGACCGTGGTTCCAGGGTGCTGGTCCTTAGGGTTGCCTGCATGAAGACTTCCCGGCTGTCATCGGCAGGGTTAGGCCGGCTCCGGTATGGAAGCGACGATAGTGGCGTGTCAGCGGCTCGTTCTGGCAGCAGCAATGGTCGTTCGGTGATCCATGGACCTCGATGTAATTTTTTATTATGTTTGAGGTGCTTCGTACTTTCGGTGAATCTTTATAATAAATCTGATCCTTTTTACAGAAAAAAAAATGAGTAACCAAGCATGCAAAAAATTCTGAAGATGCAAAGCCAGTAATTGCCTAATTAGAAGCTTGGGCAGCGGTAACTCGGCGGTTTGGGGGAGGTCGGGGAGGGAAGGGTGGCGAGGCGCGCGTGGTAGTGCCACCGGCTGTGATTGGGTTGACGTTCGACAGACGGTAGGGGAGACGGGTCATGAGGGTTGGAAGAGGAAGAGAGGCTCTCCGTCGTCGAGTTTGAATCAAACAATTTGACTTGAGTAAAAAAAGGTACCTGTGCAACAATCGTCTCTCTTTTTTTTTCTTGAGAAGACCATCATGGCTAGCTTTATTGAACTAAAATAGAAGTTACGTCATCCATAAGTCTAGAGAGCAGACAACCTAGAGGCTCATCTGTCCAACTCAGTGAAACTTTGTTATAATAACTATAACTAGTTAACACATGCGCCGCTTGATTAGAAATATAAAAACAATGCTTGAAGTTGACCTTTCCGATCACACACTCAGCAAAAGTAGTGGCGGTTGTATTCCACCATCTTGATTGACCAGTGCAAGAATCTATCACATGGGTAGAATCAGATTCCGCCTCAACTTGATGAAATCTCAGAAAATTTGCGAAGTTCAAACCATCACGCGTTGACATTGCTTCCGTGATAACCACATGGGCAGCATGTGGCGTATTTTTGCATTGGGCCGCCAGGAAATATCCTTTGTCATCTCTAAAAACCGCCCCTGTGGCACCATCACCGGCATCAACAAAGAACGACGCATCAAACGTTGAGCTTCACAAACTTTGGGTCCGGTGTGCTCCAACTTTTGTCTCTAATGCCCCTCTCCTTGTCACTGTACTTAATTACTGTCGATCTCTTATTTCTTTTGTGACGAAGCCATGCATCAAACTTCTGTAGCTGTACATCTGTTTCCTGTAGCAAATTAGAAGCTAGCTAGCTGGGCTGATTAGTTAGGCAGCGGATCATCGCCACGTAAGTACGTATGCCATTACTATCACAAAATTAGTTAAGCACAGTAAGCGCTGTAGACTGTAGTACCCTGCACCGTGTGTACTCTACAAGCGCGTGGACGCGTGTACATGACTTGCTGCTGTTAAAGTTGATTGAACCTCTTTGTCAGGTACACGCTTCGACCGCCTACCTAACTACTCCTAATAGTTTGCTAAAGTTGTTTAATTAGCATGAAATGCTTGCTTCAAATTTACCTGACTGCAGTATCTTGTTTTACTTACGTTAACTTTATTTGTGTATTGAATCATCAATGTATGAACAGACAGATTAGCGGCTGCCAGATCACAATTAAGTAGATCTAACCTAATAGGCATAACAGTTAAGTCCTACCCATAATATACTCCTGCGGCAGCTAGCGATATATAGCTTGTCACGTGTACCCTTAAATTCGGCCGTGTCAGTGAGGCAATCGCATGACAAGTTAACGTCTTGTGACTCACGAGCTCAAAACTCATGGCAATTAAAAACCCCTATTGGCAGCTCTCTAGTTAGCTAGCTTCCTGTCCGATTTTTCTGATACTCTACAAGTGATCATGATAGTGTAACTAGACTACAACCTTACAAATTTTATGAAAAAAAAATCCCTTTCTTGCCAGTGAAAAGTTATGAAGAAAAATCATGCATCTAGAACGATATGCAGACAAATGTACATATGAAATCTCTTGAGAAACATTAATTGATTTCCAAATGAGTAAATTTTAAAAGTTACTGTACATCCAACTGCGGCAACTCCGGTAAGTTATAATAAAATGATGTGAGAAGGTCTTTTATGTTACAAATAAACTAGCGGAGTCACCCGCGCAATTGCGCTGCTAGATATGCATTTTGTGTGGAATTATCATACCTCTAAAATACTTGGAGGTACCAAAATATGCGATGCTAATATTTTCTCTACATAATTAAGCAAGGATAACACATATTAATATTTTGCTCTAAAGTCGAAAATTGGCCTTTTCCATTATTACTTCTTGAATATTTTTAATTTTCCTTGAATGAAAAATTTAATGTTATACACCTACAAAATGACACTTGTACGTAGGTTATAGTTGCATTGCAACGACCCGTGCATACATTGCATGGTAACCAATGCATCACTATTGTTTGTATCGAGACAATCATATATAAGGCTAAAGTACTTATACATATAACTCCTTTTTGAACAAAATAGAATTATAAAAAGTATTTGATTGTTTGTTTCTAGGTTGCCCGAGATTTTCTTGAATTACAACCCCATTTCTTAGCATTTTGGTCAATATTCAATTATCATCTGTTGTTTCCGTTCTTATTAGAATAAATTATGAAAACACATAATTGGGGTTGTGATAATCATCAAACTTTGCAACGGGTAAACGCCCGATGGATCAATGACACATACCTACAGTTCATCAACTACATTCCATGAAGGAGAAGAAATCAGATTATGTAAACAATAAGCATCAGTAGCCACGTGCCAACACCAATGCTAACATAGAGGATGTGAAAAATGCCAAACTATCATTGAATAAGTTACACTATCATGATCACTTATTGTTTTTGATCATGATAGTGTAACTTATTCAATGAATCATATCTACAAGAGTACAAACGTAAAAACTTTATGAAAATTTCCCTTTCTGAGGTGAAAATTGTGAAAAAAGCTCCATGCATATAGGAAGATCCATGCAATCTCATAAATTTTTAAATTAATTTCCAAAAGTGTAAATTTTGGAAGTTAATACCGAACTTCGATAAGTTACAACGAAATGATGTAAAAAATGCCTATTACATTACGTTAAATACAATCCAATTTTGAGGGTGTCTTGAATAATAAAAACTGTAATGTATTATTTTACGAAAATTTACATGTGATATTTTGCATAGTCATAGATTGTATGATCACCATATACTCCTTCGGTTTTATTTATTCGAGTATTAGCTTTGACTGAAGTCAAACTTTATAAAGTTCGATCAAGTTTGTAGAAAAGAATATGAACATTTACAATAAAAAATCTATATGATGTCAAAATATAATCAATGATGACTACAATGGTATTGATTTGATATTGTTTATGTTAATACTTTTCTATTAAATTTGGTCAAATATATAAAGTTGGCTTCAAACAAAGCTAATATGCAGAGTAGATAAAAGCGGAAGGATTAATTAAGTCAATGATGCAGTACGGTAGGACTGCGGGTGATGCCCTTAGCAAGATTTTAGGATCCAAATGTGCACATTTTCACAGTATTAGGACTAACCTGACAATCCTCAAATAGTTTGAGGACTTGCGGCGTATTTTGCTCATTAATTAATACCAAGATCCGTTTGGTATACCTCTTGTTGTTTGTCCTAGAAAAGCTAAAAGATTTTCCTTGCATACATGCTCATTGTTGGACTAGGCGCAGGGTTAGGTGCTGGACTTTTGTGTGGACATGTCAGGGCTCTAGCTAGCCAGCCAGCTTAGCTTTTCGTGTGTTCATATGTGCACATGCATGCAGACCGATCGATCGAGTCTTGGCCACATGCTCACGCTGAAATTTGCTGTCCGGTGAACCATCGCTTTCTTGGTTTCATACTGCAAAAGTCATCCACAAGCTTGCATGCTGTCCGGCTCATCAAAGTATATATAGATCGAGCACATGTGTCCTTGCTAGCGTGGGCCCAACTATGTATTACGTGATATACAGTTCGTTTGTGATTGAGTCAATCTGTCTGAAATGAACTCAAAGTTCCAAGCAACAAAAACCGTCAAAACGAATTAATAGAGGAACTATTTATGATAACCGGGTTAGGTTCTTGGAGTAATATATCCTGCTAGTACGTACGTACTCTCACTGTCATAACCGGCCGTTCCACTGTACCTTTCCATGGAGATCCATTATCGACTCTACTCCCATATAATATGTACAAAAAGCAGATTCTGGTTAGTTAGTAGGTACACACAATGAGATGTACATTGACACAGTAGCTGCTTACTATTATCTGGGATTTAACTAAAAGGCTAAGATTAAATTAAGGAAATGCGTGACAAGAAAAGAGAAGCACTATAAGAGCATCTACAGCCGGGCGCCCTAAACCCTCCTCGGACGCTCGGACGACCGCCCGGTCACGTTTTTTGACCCAGACAGAGGCCTCAAACGGGCCTGAAACGCCCGGGCTGACCGGCACCCCTCATATATAGCCTAAATATGGGGCGATATAGGGGCGCCTGGGCACGCCCGCCACATCGGACCCGACCCACGCTGGACCACCCGATCCCACATATATTCGTCCCCGTCCGCTCGCCGGAGCAAACCCTAGCCACTTCACTCCACTCCCCTCGACTCCCCTCCGCCACCTGAGCTCACCTCCAGCGGTTTCCGGCCTTCTCCGCCATGGCAGGTAGCGGATCGGACTCCGACCAGTCCGGATCCGTCGACTGGGGTGTCATCCCGTGCGGGTTGGAGGAGGCAATGACAGTCCGCATTGCACCTCCGCCACTCCCGGGAGGATAGCGTCGACCGACGGATGGATCTGTCCGCCGCGACTCAGTTTTGGCTCACCGGCCGCTCGGGTCCTTCGGGGCTGGATCCTCGTGGTCCCGGAAGCCGGAATCCCTCTCCTACCCCATCACTAGCCGGGCAGAGTATGAGTTCCACCGGGACCGGGCGGCCCACCGTGGGAAGGAGAGGATAAGGGCCGCTGAGGCTCGTATCGCGGTGGAAATGGCGGCGGCAGAGGCGGCTGATGCGGCGGCGCGGGCAGCCGCAGAGGAGGAAGCCATCCGCGCCCGCATTGTGAAGAAACAGTAGCGGAGGAACACACGTGCCCTCGCCCGAGAGCAGAATCGGGCGGTATGTGTCATGGCCGAACTGCCACCGAAGGAGGAGAAGGCGGACAGTGACGATGATGACAGCTCCGGCACGAGTAGATCCGGCTAGATCCGTACTGCGTCTTCGACCGGTACTTCCGCGAGAAGGACGGCAAGGGCACCGGGAAGGGCAAGGGCAGTCGTGGATGAACTCCGCCATAGCCAACATGCCAAATTTTGGTAGTCCGATGGCATGTTTAGTTAGTAGTGATGGAGTAGCCGGATGATGTATATGCATCGAGGTAGTTGCATGAGTTTGTAGGGATTTGAGATATGATAATAGAGGTGTCCGGATGTGGATTGCATTATTTAAGGGGTGCCCGATCAGTGCCCGTGGACGCGTCCGGTCACGTTTGAGGGGCCGGATTTGCTGAGTCCGGCTATAGATGCTCTAAGAGCATCTCTAGTAGACCCCGTATAAATGGTCAAACCCGTAAAATAACCATTTTTTGCAGTTCCAGATGGAAAAACGAGCCCGAACAGACCCCGCAAAATCGTTCGACCCTTAAATTTTTTTAAGGGCCCCTGCAAACGCGAACGCGAAACCCTTATATACAGTTTTGAGGGAAACTTTAACAGGGCCCTGCATACCGGTCAATGTTGGCGGTTGAGGAATCTTTGCTCCCGCCAACGCCACCGCGCTCACGCTGAGTCTGTTCAGTATATTCGGAGAATATTATTTTTTACGGATTGATTATACGGGGTCTGAGTCTGTCCTCGCCCGCGCCGGCCTGCATATACCTTTTTTCGCGAACTGCAAAAGACTTATGCGGGTCGGGATTTTGCGGGGTCTGCTAGAGATGCTCTAACCATGCAAATCCGTGACTCTTCAGGTACCCTCTGGCCCTTATTAGTTCAACCAAATGAACTGAACTTTCAAAAGTTGGTACATGACTTCTGAAAATTTAGTTTATTTAGTTGAACTAAACAGGTCACAAAACACCCTAAAGGTATGTACCCAGTTGCACCCCTCTTGTCTTTGAGAAGGCAATAATAACATATGTTCGGTGACGTAAGTGTTAGGTTATATGGTTTGGATCCTTGCGTGGGCATGCCAGGCCAGCTTTTCATGTGTTCCTCACATGCATGCAATTGCATCCATTGCATTGCAATGCTTGATCGATCCAAGTGTATACTGTACATTGCAGTGCGGCATGCAGCATGCGTACGTTGGACTTGTAGCTAGTTCCTGTTTGGTTGGTTGGTGAACCATCGCTTTCTTGGTTCCATGTTGCAAGGGTCATCGACAAGCTGCATATATACCAACTCATTGAAGCATACATATATACGTCCCATGCATATTATATATCTTTTGCTTGAAGCCCTATATTGTGTGGGGCCAACTTTGAACAATTATTAATTAGTTTTCGATTTGTCGACCAGTCTGAAATCTGCCTAATAGCTAGACGCCGTAGAGGAAGGTTCATCATGGCAAAAAAATCCATTAAAATGAATAAACAATCATTTATGATGATTGGTAGGCTCATCATGGACATGGAGTACTTTAATTAGTAGTGTATTGTGAATGTCATGCATTCCTGCTACGACATACGCACTATCATTGTCATAACCGGCCGCTGCACTGTACCTTTCCGATGAGATCATCCAGCTGCCCCCAAATTATATGTACAAAAAAGAAGATTGTAGTTTACTTAAATAGTGTACACACTCACAGTAGTAGTAGCTACATATAAAAGGTAATGCGTGACAAGAGCAGAGAATAGCAACTCTGGTAGGTACTTCAATCATGTATGCATCACTAGCTGCGTTACGTTTAAGTAGTGGCCTAAACTAGCTGCGTCAAAAAAGGAGACTTGACGCAGACGAGGAAGAGGAAACCAAGCCAAACGAAAACCTGAAATTAATTAAGAAAAGTTGAAAGGAAACTATATACTCCCTCCGTTCTTAAATATAAGTCTTTCTAGAGATTCCATTATAGACCACATACGGATGTATATAGACGCATTTTAGAGTGTAGATTCACTCTTGCTCTGTATGTAGTCTATAATGAAATCTCAACAAAGATTTATATTTAGGATTTAGGAACGAAAAAAAAGGGAGTACTACTTTTTTTGGCCACTAGCTTTATTTAGTTGCGTCGCGTGTGCCTTCCCTTCCTCGTTGCTAACTAGACATCATACCAAATGTGCATTAATTCACTAAATCTAATTTAAGCAGCATAAAAAAGACCCCAAAGGGACAGCCCTCCAAACCAGTAAGAATCATGCTTGAATGCGTCCAAAATGATCACTAACAAACCTCAAAATCATGGTACATATCCAAATCCAGCCCAATATTTCAATTTTATAAATCTCTCGCTCTTGTAGAGATTATCTTTTGTTTTCTTATTAACTGCAACCTCGTTTTTGAGTAAATATCAAGAAACCACACCAATTAGGTCGCAAAGAAAGAACTCCGATATTTTGACATTTGGGACTAAGATTAAGAAAACCATAACTATTGAGATGTCTTTCACTTGACCAGAATTTCTGGGCAACCGAACATAGTCCATCCATATCCAGAGTACATATTAGAGTTCTTGATAGTGTTTGTAACCTGCGGGGCAAATGAACTCATCTGGAGCTGTCTTGTCAGCAGGCCCGGCCCTGAGGGGGGAAGGGCAAAAATGCTACACTTACGGGAAACTAGACAACTTCATGGCGAAGCCACTGCGACAGAATCAATTATCTTTGCTGTTGGTGTCAGCAAGGCTCCACAGGGAGTCAGCCTGGCCGAAACAGAGACACGCATCTGATGCCATCCTGTCTTAACCATCCTTCACACTAGTAGAGTGCCCGTGCGTTGCTACGGGCTCATAATATGATCATGCAGACACAAAAATATCATCTTGATGGTCAATTTTAATAACAGTCACAAAGAAGATTGTATCCTGATTGATATTTTTTGAAACAAACTCTGTTTATTATTTACTCCCTTTGGTTCATTGATTTGAAGATGCAACCAAAGTTACCTTGTACCCTCATATCGTGTGACATCAACTCATGGAGACGCCTTTCATGATTATGGTTCTACCCATGGCTCAAAATTATAGACATGTGTGGATCGGATGTTCTAAATACATTGTAGGGTCTCATCCATGGAATATGAACATTTTTTTTACTTATAAAACCAGAAAATTGGAAACATGACTTGCCACTCATGGATGGTGAATTTGACGATATTCGTAGAATATGGTGAGGGTCTGCAACACAAAGAACTCCTCCATGCTCTAAAGAAATTGTAGGATTTCACATGTACAAGGGTATATAATTCAGTAGAAAAAAATAGAAAAACCAATTTTAAATGTTGGGCATAAACTTTTAACAAGGTCTCCCAACAGTATTGACAACAAACTACATGTATATTGTTACATCAAAACGGAAGTCAAATGCAAGCATCTATAAATGTACATAGCAGCACCCTCATATAGCAATATGGCATGTACAACAAGTGTCGTTTCACAACTAAAATTTCCTTATATGTTCATAGGGAGTTATGTTTGGGATCCAAATACCAATTCAGAATAGGGACCACTTTCCAGCTCAAAGCATGGAATCGATTGGCTTTCAAACTTAAATGAAATTCTGCACATATTTTTGCTATACATTGAATCTCAAACATTAAGCCAGGAAATACAGTCAAGCTCAAGTGGGGATTAGTAACGCTGACTGGACTGCTTAATCATACTCCAAATTTTAGCTTTGTTTGTCACAGTGTTTCAGAGAGCCCTTTTATGCCAAAACTCCAAAAGGTATTGGAACAACACCACAAAAGGTTAATAAAACAAAGTATGAACCTTTTTATACTTGTAGCACCAGAAAACATGACTTGCAGCTCATGGATGGTGAACTCAGAGGATATTTGCAGAATATGCTGAGTGTTGTCACCACAAACGAGCTCCCTCGGGACCCTTTGTCATCCATCGAATATTTACCATACTGGAATCGGAATGGCCTCCTAGTTATCAAGACTTTATTTGTTCCATTGATGACACTGCTGTAAGAAAGGAAATAGAGAAAACATGGTAAACAAATTCAGACAATGATATCAGGAAAGAGAGAAATTGTGATTTTTCCCGCATCCTTTGTATTTTCGGGTGAACTAAAATAATATTTGAACATGTATCTAAAATAAATATTTCTTAAAACAGAAAGATCTGAAGGAAAAAAGGAAGGCCGACCTGAACTTGCGCCATCAGTTTAAATGGGCGTGATAGCCCAGAAACTTCAGTCCACTATCATTGCTTGTTTGCTCTAGAGCATATGGACAGAGCACAATATATATGTGTTTAATGACCACAAGTTAACAACCAGACAAATCCAAGGTGGCGTCTAATCTTCGTGTTTGGGCTTATCGTGCTAAGGATGTCCAAAAGCCGCACTGCAACAACGAGCATAAATTCTACTCTGCCGCCTAATTTAGGCGTTTCTCCATTCGCACAAATATAAAATTTGAATAATTCGCACAGGCCCCGAACCTTCTGCATTCCTTAATTTAATGTTCAGGTGAGCAAAATGCATGTTGTAGTTTCCCTGGGAGCGACTGTTGCTACAGTCACATTAGCAGAAGGAATAGAGGAATCTACAGTGTTATCCTTGAGATCAATATTGTTCATATAAATAAATCTATAGACTGTAAAAAAAACTAAATGGTGATACTTATCGACAGTACCTCTTTAGTATATGCGAGAGCCTGAGTGCAACTTCACGTTAGTAGTCGCTGAGAGTAGCATGTACTATTATAGTGCTCGTCTGCTCGAGATGAAACTGCACCTATTAGCATGTATTATTGCAGTGCCCACTCTGTCATTTGCATACTCAGAGGACCACCACCAGTGTTGCCTTTGAACTGGCTGGGGTTGAGCATAACACCTCACATGATGTCCAATTCTGTACCTGAAAGTAGAGCAGCTGCACAATTCTTAGTGTGGCGGTGTCTGTGACGATGATCAAGTGACTGTAGCTGAACGATAAGTCTGCACTTGACGGTGAAACATTCGACCTCCACCTTCTCCCCGACGGTGAAGAACTTGTTGATCTCTGCTGCCGGTGGCATCCTTTGATGTTGCCTTCAGGTCTAAGTGGAATGGTGTAGCGGTCGTCAGTGTTGTCGGATACCTCCTGCGTTTTTGTTTTGATTTGCTCGCTTTAAGGAACAGATTTATACCTCCTCCATCAATGAAACACACAAGCTGGAAAAGCAGGGAAAGCTTAGCAGTTAGCACAACTTCCTTCAGAGTCCATGTGGTGTCAGCGTTATATGCAAATCCAAAAGCTGAAAATAACAATATGATCATGTCAGAGATCTTTATAATCAAAAGTATCTAAATATGTTGTTTGTATAATGCAGCCAGGGGCTAAACTAACATGAGCAGAAAATTTGTAAGAATGCACCTTCACATTCAAAAAATCACCGAATCACAGATCCAGTTATGCATTTATTTTTCTCGCATTCCGTAAACTTTAATTCCTGTTTGTTTAAACAAGCAAATGTGAAGGGAGATCATCAGACCAAACATCTTAAACATCTAGATGACAAATAGAAGCTATAAGAGGCTGTACCTGATGTACAACAATCCTTCTTAAACAGATATGTACCTGATGTACAACATCTAGATGACAAATAGAAGGTATAAGAAGCTATAAGGTTGACCAATAATTCTTGCCCGCTCCACAGATCTGTAGCACTACTAAACTATTGCTACAATTGAAACCTCTATTCTTTTCGTTTTGATTTTCAAAGCAAGCCGGTTGAAAGTGTAGCTCCGAGATTCCAGCTCTACATGGATCAAGTAAACCAAAGTAAGCTAGCTATGACTATAAAAGCTACTTTTAAATTTGACTCTCTGTCATGTCTGAATTACAGATTGTTTCACCATCTTATCAAACTAAGTAAATACATCTGCGACAATGCTACTTTCTCAATACTTGAGCCAAGAAGGTACATTGTGATATCAGAGAAATAACATTAACCTTCCACTCCGCCATAGGATTATATTGAAATCGTAAACCCAAGAGCACCACCAAAGCAAGCAACTCCCAGAAACGACTCCGCCTGTCTGATGTCTAGTCCTGCAGCTGCACGTCATGACCGCCGCCAGCGATGAAGGCACAGCCATCGTCATCATCTCCACCTGAGGCGTCTCCTTCCTCCTCCGTGCAGGTTCTCACTTACAAGTCTCCCCCTGCCTGCCTCCCTCTCCTCCGCAGCCGCCGCACGAGGACACATGATCGTTTTCAGCTTCATGGGTGGTAGGGGCAGGGACCCGCCACCCATTATGGAATCATGGCGATTCCCAGGGAGTGCTTGGCTTGCCTGCTGTCCATTTATCTAGCTCTGCGTCGCAACCACTATCATCAATGGAGCCACGGCCGTTGTCCTCTCCGTCTCAGGCTCAGACATACATGAGCTAGATAAATCCTTATTGCTCTCCACAAGCAACGTTGTCAATGACACATATAGGAGCAAGCTATATCACAAATTATTCTCAGGAGCTAGTTAAGTTACCAACAATCATTTATTATTAACCTCAAGTACTACTTTAATTCAAAAAACATAAAAATGAGGAAAATTTGAACAAACATAACCATTTGGATTTTGGACACTGCTGAGATCAATATTCAGATATCTTGATGTTTAAAAAAGCCTCTCAATGCTTTTGGAATAGTTATGATCGGAATGGGCCATTTGTTCTGAGATTTGACGAATACGCAGTATATTCTCATATGGCAACCTGTACATGAACACCAACCTGCTGAGACCAACAAAATTTGCAAACGTACTTGCTGATAATATATAGTCTGCAATCAAAATAGTGTATCTCGGTCTTTTGTCAGCAACATCTAAGATTTCGTAAGCTCTAACAGTAAAAGACCATCAAGTGCAAGAATTGGAACATGGAAGAAGCTTACGTGGGCATGATGCCATCGAGTTGTATGCCAAGATCGTGGTTGTAGAGCTCCCTCTATCTCCCTTGCCAAGCTCTCCCTCCGACCAGCAGTAGAACAACTGCTCCTGCTGCTTTTGAACTCTCCTCGGAGTAAACGCTGGAACTGAGATTGAATGTGGATGAAGTGATCACCTTGAAGATGTGTGGCTTGAGGTGCTTGGAGCAGATCCATCACGTGCGTGCCCCTCTACTTCTACGGCTTCATCAAGATGAAGAGCCTAGAGAGAAGGAGCTACAGAGGTCGTCCCCCTCTCCCTCCGCTGGCAGACCCAAACCATCAGCTAGAACGCGGCTAGGGCGCAGGGAGGCCATGCCATCACGGATCAACAGCGAGAACGCATGCCCTCACAAGTTGTAAGCGCCCCTGACCACCACGTCGGCATGGTTGAGAAGAGATGGATCTGGGCGGTGGTTTCTGGTGACGAGCGAAATAGAAGTTGTTTGTACCCATAGTAGCTGTGTCGGCAACGGCCATCACAATGAAATATAATCAATGTGTGTCGTCCTGAGTTCCTGAAAGTTTTCAGCTGGATTTTCCTGGACCAATGAAGCAAAAACATGCACAATTTCTCAAACAAGGATAGATGAAGTGTGTGAATCAGATGCAGTATTAATACAACAAAAAATAGCACTGTGATCAAAGGATTCACTTACAATCGAATGAAGAAGCAGCAACACGATTTGCTTGTCTCCGTCGGATCTGGACCAGATACCTGCACCATAAAAATACTAAGAAAATGATGGCATAAGAAGATTACCCAGCAATAGAAAAGCAAACTAAATGTAGACGACTGTATCTTTATTGTTAAGATTCATTTAACAGGAATTTCCCAACCATCATCTATATTTAATGTAGAAAGCTAACGTTAAATTATATGTTGTGCCATGAACTTATTACGATTTCCTTAATGTACCTGTATCATGGGATCCATGAGATTCATGGCCTAGTGATCATATGACAATTGTGATAAATCATCACATTTATGGTTCAGATCAACAAAAATTCCAAATCACTTGATATTGGCTACCAATTTTCAGTTAACATGGCAGCAGCAGCAAACTATGGCAGAGGAGAAATAATGGCCTCCAACATGTTCAGATCATGAAGAGAAAAGACTTTTTTTGCGGGAAGAGAAGAGAAAAGACTGCCTGAGCATGGCCCGAACAGAGAGAGGGAAGGGAAGGGCCTTCCATAGCGAGCCATGGCCTGCACGCCCACCATGGTGCTCCTCCGTCACACCCGCAGCCTGCAGACCAACCGCACGGATCAAATCAAAAAATCCAGAAGAAGAAGATGAGGTGAGGGGAGGGGTGGCGAGGGGAGGAGGATGGAGGGCGTCAGTAAATTTGCAATTTTTTACCGTGGAGCTGAAATCACTCACAAAAAGGAGGGAGATATGGAAATAGAAATGCTAATTAAGCTGCCAGATGGAAATAGAAATACATATCAGAGACAGTCACTGGAAAAATCAAGGATCCTGATTTATATGCACGAACATTGGTGGCCTGACATACAAGCATGAACACTTATTTAAATGTCACAATGACATAAATATCATACTGCTATTTTCTGTTGCTTATAAGATTACTAACAAAACAGAACTATAGAGGAAAAGAGGAAAAACCTCTAAATCTGTGTAAATAAAATAGAACTATAGAGAAAAATTGCAATGCAGAATGCCCATCCAGTCCAAGTGATAACTATTCATTTATCTTCACACAGTTTTCACTACCAAGGAGAGGAATTTACCCATCAACGACCAACAAAGCTGATCTGAAATCCTAAACTGAACACAGGTCTGGTCCTACATGGTAGCCGCGGCCTTGGAGAACTTTGGGATGCCGCTTCGCTAGCTCGGGCGCTCCTACCCGCCTCTTCCACGGCTGGCACCGCCGCTACCTCGCTCCTCTCTGCACTCTCTTTGTCAATTTGGAATTGTAAAACCTTATTTCAATTTTGCAGCCAAAGGCTTATGTATCTGCAATGAATGAAACATGAACCAAATTAAAGCTATCACTTGCATCATGTATCTCATATATACATATATACATATATGTCAGTGGTAATGGTTCCTAGTTAAAACAGATCCATGATTAGTACTACTACATAACGGCAATGCTACCAGGACAAGGATCGAACACTTCATATGGACCCAATTTCTAGATCGCATCAGTACAAAAGCTCAAGAAAGATGTATATTTCAGTGATGTAGTACCATTTGGATAATGGCTTTGATCATGACCACCGGCAGTAGAGAGGAGGTGGAGGGGGCTAACCATGCACGATTTGCTCACCGAGGCAATTTCCAGTGATGTGGCAAAGGGGGTGGAGAAGTGGAACATAGCAGATTTGATTGAAAATGGTTGATATGCTCATAGCCGTCGTAGGCCACCACGACGTTCCATGGCTGCCTTCCGGTCGTCCTCCTCGTCGCAGCATCCCTCGAGCCGCCGCCGGGTGATCCGGGCGATTTGACAGGCAGTGGGGAGGATGGGGGGCCGACCTTGCAGGACGACGTCGTGGATGCGGAGGTTGAAGGCGCGGAAGCGTTCCTCCTGCCCGGCGGCGGGGTCGTCGGCGAGGCGGCGATGGACGGCGCCGAGGAGGCGCCTCGCCTCGGCGCGCGTGGCGGGGGCCTGGAGGCGCTCGAGCACGGCCCTGGCTGCGCTGTAGGCATCGTCGCCAGACACCGCGCACGACGCCAGGAAGGCCTCCACGCCGCCGTTCCTGCTGCTGTCGTCCTCGCGCGCCGGCATCCCTGGCTAGGTGGGGATCGATGGTTCGGGCGGAGCAGGAGGAGGAGGAGCCCGGACGCCAGGGAAGATTGTGGCTACGAAGATGGGATGGATCCGACGCGGTCTGGGCGTACTGGTGGATCTGGCGTGCGATCCGGCGGCGGCGGAGTCAGATCTGTGTGAACGAGGGATCGATCCCAGTCGATGACGAAAATAAACCGGAGTGCGATGACGAAAAAAAACCGGCGGTGGGAGTACGACGAAAAAAAACCAGCAAAAATTGACCAGGCGACTATTCACCAAGTCGTCTATTAAGAGTAGAGATATACTTATGAATCTTACGGACTACTCCCCACTAACCAATCCCACTCCCCCGCTGATTTCAAGGGTGGATCTCGCTGCCCCCAGTTTTCATTTAAACATTGCTAGCTCAGTCCGTAGCTTACTTCCCGTGCCTTCTGTCCGTAAGTCTAGCAAAGTTTCGGGGAAGGGAGCGGGGTGACCGCCCCGAGCCCCTGATTCCAGTGGGTCATCGACAAGCTGCATATATACCAACTCATTGAAGCATACATATATACGTCCCATGCATATTATATATCTTTTGCTTGAAGCCCTATATATTGTGTGGGGCCAAACTTGCACAATTATTAATTAGTTTGTGATTTGCCGACCAGTCTGAAATCTGTCTAATAGCTAGACGCCGTGAAGGCCATGGGCCCACGGCAACAAAATCCATTAAAATGAATAAACAATCATTTATGATGATTGGTAGGTTCATCATGGACATGGAGTACTTTAATTAGTAGTGTATTGTGAATGTCATGCATTCCTGCTACGACATACGCACTATCATTGTCATAACCGGCCGCTGCACTGTACCTTTCCGATGAGATCATCCAGCTGCCCCCAAATTATATGTACAAAAAAGAAGATTGTAGTTTACTTAAATAGTGTACACACTCACAGTAGTAGTAGCTACATATAAAAGGTAATGCGTGACAAGAGCAGAGAATAGCAACTCTGGTAGGTACTTCAATCATGTATGCATCACTAGCTGCGTTACGTTTAAGTAGTGGCCTAAACTAGCTGCGTCAAAAAAGGAGACTTGACGCAGACGAGGAAGAGGAAACCAAGCCAAACAAAAACCTGAAATTAATTAAGAAAAGTTGAAAAGAAGCTATATACTATTTCTTTTGGCCACTAGCTTTGTGTAGTTGCGTCACGTGTGCCTTCCCTTCCTCGTTGATAACTAGACATCACACCAAATGTGCATTAACTCACCAAATCTAATTCAAGCAGCATAAAAAAGACCCCAAAGGGACAGCCTTCCAAGCCAGCAAGAATCATGCATGCATGCGTCCAAAATGATCACTAACAACCTCAAAATCATGGTGCATCCCCAAATCCAGCCCAATATTTCAATTGTATAAATCTCTCGCTCTTGTAGAGATAATCTTTTGTTTTCTTATTAACTACACTCTCATTTTTGAGTAAATATCAAGAAACCACACCAATCAGATCGCAAAGAAAGAACTCTGGTATTCTGACATTTGGGACGAAGATTAAAAAAAACCCACAACTATTTAGATTTCTTTCACTTGACCACAACTTCTGGGCAACCGAACATAGTCCATCCACATTCAGAGTACATATTAGAGTTGTCGATAGTGTTTGTAACCCGCGGGGCAAATGAACTCATCTGGAGCTGTCCTGTCAGACGCTGATGTGTAACCACACAAATTCATGTATGTAGATCACACCTTTCTATTCTTCTTTGCTCATTGATTTGACCATTGTCAATCTGGATGGACCTTGCTTGACTACCCTATGATTTAACCTTCTCCACAATTGTTGTGCTTCAGTTGACATTTACTCCTTGTTTTTAACAGAAAACATGTTTTTTATGAATATTAAGTAAAATACATTGGATCGAATAAGCTTGAGACAAACACGAACAATGAAGAGCGCTGACAAAATATATATCTCCTATTTTTAATTTTTATACCTAGTCCATCAGTATTATATTTTGCTTATAGATGAACCATAAAGAGGGAGAAGCGATCAAATTTGACATAAATTGCTCGCAAGCAAAAAGTCATAGAGGTAGAAGTGGGCTGTTGGCTCGGGCCACAGTAAATTGCAGAAACACAAAGACTTGCATATTGGCCCAATACTGTCAATTTAATAGACAAATGATTTCCCAATTTCTCTCATTGTAGCTACAAGCCCGCGGGAGCTATTTCTCGCTTATAGCAATATGTATGAGCTTTTACATGCAAGCTACATTCATGAGACGACCCATTTTCTATTGTTTGTTCGCTGGCTTTGTTCGCTTCGGTTTTATGCTTTTTATTTATTCTTTTGTTTCTTTAGTTTTATTTGATTCATGCTATAGTTTTTTGGTTTTATCTAATTTTCCTACTTTTTTTACCGGTTTTCTTTGTTTCTTTATCAGTATTCACTGGTTTTCTTCTTTTCTTTCATTTTTCTTTGATTTTCTTTGTTTTTTGTTTCTTTCTTGGTTTTCACTGGTTTTTCTTTTCTTTCCTATTTTCTTCATTTTTCTTTGGGTTTCTTTGTCTCTTCTGGATTTCATCGGGTTTTTTCGTTTCTCTCTCAGTTTCACTGATTTCCATTCTTTTGCACTGTTATTTCCTTTAGTTTCCTTTCTTTCCTATTTGGTTCATTTGTTTTGTTTGCTTTCTCTTCTTATTTTTGTTCAATCATTTTGTTCTCGTTTCATATGGAGAAGGAACCTATTTTGACACACAATTCACATTTATTCAAATAAATGAAACATTGTCCGCATACATAATTTTGTGTGTGTACACATTGAACTTTTTTTTTCCGATACATGATTAACATAGTTTTCAACATAAATTTTTATTTCAACTTTGTTCATGCACATTCTACGTTTTCTGCATATATCTGACACATTGTTTGTACACATTTAACATTTTAAAATACATAATTAACATATTTGGATTATTATAGTTTTAATGTCTAATTTTTCCTAAACATTCTACATTTTATATACATTAGGAACATTTTTATGTACATATAATGCTTTTCAAATACATTAACATTTTTCAATGCATGATTAAACCTTTTTCCATATATATGTTTTGATGTCTACTTTTTTGCCATACACGTTGTACATTTTTATCAACCTAGGGTATATTTTTCATTCACTTTATATATATTTTAATATACATGATTAATTGTTTTTATATGTTTTCTACGGTTTATTTTATCTTTGTTATATCTTCACTTTATCACTAGTTTTCTCTGCTTTTTCTCTGTTTAATAGACTTCTTGTTTCTTTCCCTTTTCTTTTTGGTTTATTTTCTATATTTCTCAATTCGTTTTATTTTTTTCTTTCTCGGTTTTCACAGAGTATTTTCTTTTATTTATTTTTCTGCCGTTTTATTAGGTTTCTCAGTTTTCTTTTCTTTCTTTTGTTTTTCATAGTTTTCTCAGGTTTATTTGGTTTTTTTTACCAATATGCTTTGGTTTTTTCTTCTTCTTTAATTTTTCTTTTGTTTCTTTTTGTTTGTTTCATGTTTCTTAATCGGTTTTCACTCTTTTTCCATTTTTTGCATTTGTTTCTTCATTTTTTTTGAATTCTCCCTTTCATTTTTTCCTTTTTGGTTTTCATTTTTTTGTTTTCTTTCTTTATTTCGGTTTTCATTCAACATTTTTTTGCATGTGTCAACAATATTTTTCTAATGGACATTTAACATTTTTCCAATACAAGTTTAACATTTTTGTAATACCCGATGAACAGTTTTTCATAAATATATTTAATATTTTTCAAGTGCTTGATTACCATTTTGAAATAAAAGAGTAACAGTTTTTATTGCATGGTCAACATTTTCGGTACACACCTAAAAAAGTCAAATGCTTAATTAACATTTTTAAATACAAGGTTAACATTATCTAACACATCCTCAACCATTTTTCTAGGCACATATGACTTTTTTAATGCTTGATTAATATTTATTAAATACAATATGAACATTTTGAACACATGAACAACATTTTTCTAAACACATTGAACATTTTCAAATGATTGATATAAAATTTTGAAATACTTGTTCAACATTCTTCCAAATGCTTCATTAATATTTTTATATACATGATCAATTTTGTCTCTTTTTAATACATGGTTAATTTTTTCCATACACATTTAACATTTTCAAATGCATGATTGACATTTTCAATTTCTTGTTCAAGATTTTCTCACATGTTTGATTAACATTTTATATCCATGAATAAAAGAAATTTCAACATTTTTATAATAAATGGTCATTTGTTATTATAAAGGGTCAATATTTTTGTATACACATTTAACCTGTTCCAAGAGCTTGATTAACATTTTCCAAACAGTATTCAACATTATTCAAATGCTTGATTGATATTTTAAATACATGATCAAATTGTATCAGAAACAATTTTTGTATACATTTTTGTATAAGTGATAAACATTTTCTCTATAAATATTTAGCATTTTTCGAATTGTTGGTCAATATTTTTCAAATGTTTTATGTAGATTTATTTTTGTAATATATTTATTTAGAATATTGGAAATAATACATAAAAGAAAAAAAGGAAAAAAATGAAAACAGAAAACATGGAAAAAATAAAAATAAAAATGAGGCTATGGCCTCCAGCGCACCTGGGCCGGCCCACCTCGCTCTACCCTACATTGTTCAAGCGAGACAAAGGAGCGCCCGTCGCGCACTCCGAGCTTGCCACCAATGTGATTCCTTGGCAAATCCTATTTGGCGCTGCAGGCGCCGGTTAACGTGCATTTTGTTAACGGGCGCCTGCAGCGCAACACCACCTACCGCGAGCTGGGCCGGCCCATTTTAACTGTGTTCTTGTTTTGATAAACCGCAAAAGAAGTGATGTAGTCAGGATTGGAACAAGCGACCTGCCGGTTTCGAGCACGCCGCGATAACCACCGAGCCACCTCCCTCAGGCTTGACAGATTACCTTCTTTTGAGTACATTAACTTACAGTTTTTTTGAATGATTTTGTTTGGTTTTTTCTTTTTTCTTTCTTTATTCGTACACTTTTTGATAAATGATAAATGCGCGAGCTTTTGTCATTTTCGCTATTTTATTTGGTAAAATCGATGAACTATTTTCCAATTCGTGAACCTTTTTTGAATTCGATGAACTATTTTTTCAAATTCAATGAACTCTTTTTAAAACTCGTGAACTTTTTTTCAAAACTCGTGAACTTTCATGAAAATCGACGAACTTTTTTCAAATGTATGAGCTCTTTTCGAAAATCGATGAACTTTTAAAATTTTTCTTGAACTATTTTATATTTCATGAACTTTTTCAAAATTTTCATGAACTTTTTTCAAACTTGTGAACTTTTTTAAATTTGTTAACTTTTCGGGAATTAGTGAACTTTTTCAAATTTATGAACTTTTTTCTCGAGTTAGTGAACTTCTTTCAATTAGATAAATTGTTCTGTGCAATAACATAGCGCTGCGTCCTTGTTATTACGTATTAGCCTCTGTTACTAATCACATACGGCGTTTAGCTTGTGTGGCTGGTGTCTCCTGTACGTGAACTGGAAGTGGTGAGTTCAAAACCGAAAGAGAGCAATTTTTCTTGCGTTAGCTTTTTGAGTTTTTTTGTGTTCGCTGGTCTGCATGTTTCATGGGCCGGCCCAACACGGGGTGCTGCAGGCGCCAGGAGCGCGAACGGGCGCCTTAAGCGCCGGTTCAGGCAGCTGGCGCTCACACTCCGCACCCCATGGGCCGGCCCACCGCGCGCAGTAAAAGAAAAAAAGGTCTTGCGAAAATAACACACAAAAAAAGCGGATACAGGGCAAGTTTGGATGGCTCCCTGAGTCCGTGCTTGGAAATATCCGTTGCCTGGCCTGAGCCTGGTAAGAGGTGCTATTCGTGCTTTATCAGGCTAGCCTGGAAGTAGCTTGTTTGATTTCAATGTCGCCTGATGCTGTGTCAAGTAGGGAATAAAAAAATATTAATTACACGCCAGGCATGCTGCGGCTTGTCCAGGCGTAGTGAACTGGACGCCTGGTCAAGGCTAATACCACTGTCTGGGAATAAAAAATTGTTTTCCTTCCATGTGCTTTTACCCTGGCCAGGCTAATCACACCGCTGGGTCTGCTAGGCCAGGCATGCATCTTCTTCACGCGGACACAAACAAAACAGCCGTCAGACATAACCCAGGGACCTGTCCAGGCCAGGCTTGTGGTGGCATGGATGCCATCCAAACACGCTCACAGCCACTCGAACTCACGCCTTACGGCTACAACACGAGAACCGTTTTGCTAACCACTACAACCTGTGAGCACCAGCGACTACAAGGAACGCAAGCTATTTAAGACCAATGCATCAACGCTATTTATTAGATTTGCAAATTATTTGAAAACAATTTGGAAAATTGTTTTTTAATAAAAAAGAATTCATCAGATTTTGAATTTGTTTACGAATTTAAAAAAATAGTTCATCGATTTCGAAAAAGGCTCATTGAATTTGAAAAAGAGTTCGTCGATTTTGGAAAAGTTCGTCAAATTTTGAAAAAGTCCATCGAATTTGAAAAATTGTTCATCGATTTTGAAAAAAAAGTTCATCCATTTTGCAAAAATTCATGAAATATGAAAAAAGCTCATGGAATTTTACAATTTTTAATGTATTTTTCGTTTTTTGTTCGTAATTTCAAAACGTGTTCATAGTTTTAAAATTTATTCACTTTTTCAAACTTTGTTCACAATTTTAAATTTTTCAGTGTACATAAAAAATGTTCAATGGGTATTTAAATGGGTTTTCAGCCCATATCACAAAATTGTTCAATGTGTAGTTAAAATTGTTCAGATTATATTACAAAATGTTCAATGTATAAAATTTGTTCATCTTCTATCAAAAAATGTTCAGTTTATATTTGAAAATCGCTCGTCAGTATATAAATTGTTGTTCATGTTCTCAATAATTGTTCACATTTTAATAAGTTCATGGAATTTTTTATGTATTTTCCATTTTTGTTTGTGATTTCAAAACGTGTTCATGGTTTTCAAATTTATTCACCTTTTCAAATTTTGTTCACAATTTTAAATTGTTCAGTGTACATAAAAATGTTCAATAGGTATTTAAATGGGTTTTCAGCGCATATCACAAAATTGTTCAATGTGTAGTTAAAAATTGTTCAGATTATATTACAAAATGTTCAAGGTATATAATTTGTTCATCTTATATCAAAAAATGTTCAGTGTATATTTGATAATCGCTCATCGTATATAAATTTTTGTTCATGTTCTCAATAATTGGTCATGTTTTAAAATTTTCATGGAATTTTAAAATTTTCATTGAATTTTAGAAAAGTTCATCAATTTGTTAAAAGTTCATTCAATTTAAAAATTTCACGAATTTTAAAAGATTCGCATTTGTAAGAAATTTTAAAAGGAAACTGAGAAAAGAAAAGAAAAACGAACCAGAAAAAGAAAAAAAAGCCC